>CAESWR010001515.1:121643-134888 GCA_903171835.1 Mullus surmuletus | reverse complement strand
TGTCACTATTATTTAGAGTTGCAGCTCACAATCAGAACCTTGAGGAGCAATTAGGCCCATTTTTCATGAAGACGAGCGATGGACGGATTTTTAATGTGTCTGCTTTACAGGCAGGAACTCGCCAGATCAAAGCCCGGGCCTTCAGCGTCAGTTTTTAATCCGTCTTGAGGCCGCGGCCTCGTGCCTCAGCAATAAAAGGAAGACGAGGTGAAAGGTATGCAGCAAGCGTTTACTACATTGTGGGAAAGCTAATATTATAATTCACGTGGGAGTGGCGCCAGTGTTTGAAGTAGCAAAATATTACAGACGCAATTTGCTGCAAAATTGTATGAATAGCAGTGTCATTTTAAAGCTAAGAACCATTTTGGGATTTTTTTTTCTTTTTTTCCCGGTTTGGTCCACACTGTTCTTTTTCCGCTTCCAGTGCTACTCCATCACACGCACCAACCAACACTTAACTTCTTGTGAGCTCATTTACTTTGTTTCCCCGGGACACATTCACAGGCCCGACCATTGGATGGATTATTATTGACCTGGTTACCAACAAAGCGTATTGAAACAGCCCAGTTACACTTTATGTTTACCACTAATTCATGACACTTTTTAATATTGCCTAAAAGGATTTGCTTTATGTCACTCCACACATTATTATTATTATTGGCTCACAGAGTCAGTCAAAGAATGTATATTATAAGTTGTTTTTTTTTATATATATCAGCAAGGGAGCTTCACAAAAATCAAAATCAATATCAAGTTGATAAGAAACACCTAAAGAGTACCAATTAATAATCCATCATACGCACCAACCAGAGGTCTACACGTAACTTCATGTGTACTCATTTACTCTGTTTCCAGGGAACGCATTCAAGGCCGAGACCGCTGAATTATGAAAACTGACACGTGATGTGTGTGAAATAACATGCCAACTACATCTGGTTGAAGTGCAAGTTACGTGGCGGAGCTGCGGGAGGCGTGACCTTTACTCTGAGAAACAGGAGAGTCTTCATATGGGCTCAGACGAGGGGAGGGAAATGGAAGTGACAAGCTTATATATCTCACACCACTAAGTCCAGTAGCCTGCAGTGAGCTTCATCGCTAATTCAACGTGTCCCCTGGGCTTGCTTCCGTCAGACAGCGCTTCACTTTCGGGGTTTGCCAACCTCCATGTCAGGGAGTTGACAGCGAGTGTGTATTTTAGTCAAAACAATTTGCCTCGTGACATTTGAATAACTACTATTTCTCTTGCATGACGAACGGCGTAGTTTAATTTAGTAGTGGCGACGGGCTATGAAGTCTGAAAGAAATCTCGTGGAGGTGAGAAAAAGCCTATTATTTTTAGATCTTGCGGAAAATTATCACAATGTACATGAAAGGAACCGGCGGACAAAGAGCAGGAGTGGAAGCTGCAGCTGGAAAATGGAGCCCTCACGACGATGCCTTTGAAAGCCACAGAGAGAGCACTGAACGCTGAGAGGTGTCAGGAAGCATGAACATCTGGCTTGTCATGAGAAATGGGCATTTCATGTTCTCCCTTTGGTTACCGTGCAGGAGATGGAGGCTGCTGACCTCCCTGTCAGACCCGCAGCTCTCATCCATCACCTCCCGGAGACAGATTACAGTGGCAGCGCGTTTTCCGTTCATCCATCACAACATCAGAGCGCCCACACTGTACCCGGGTCAGGGCGGAGACAGACCCTGTCCAACTCTCTTAAGCAAGAAGGACCACCGTGGTCTTTGAGTCACTAGAAGGGCTGACATGTGTTTGCTTGTGGATTTTTTCTGTCCTTCAGGTACCTACGTCGAAGCGTTGAGGGTGGGCAGCTGGACGTACTTGAAGACACCCCACTGAGCATGAGGGACCACGTTAGGCGGACGTCTTTCATTTCCAAAACCTGCAGTCCATGTCCTCAGATGGGACGTTTTTCCTGGACATTCCTGAACCTCTGAGGAAGAAGAATTATCACATCATGTCGGCCTTCAGATGGTCCAGAGATGTCAAGATTTGGGCCAGGCTGGACTTCTGGCCCGAATGTGGACATCATTATCTGTACGTCATCTAGAGGGGACATAGTATGGACACTTTATGGTCTGACACCAATTACATAATCTTGACTTCTCTCGGGCGGCCATGGACAACACACAGGTTTGGCTGCTGGTTTGAAGGGATTGTTCAGATTTTTCTACATGAAGTTGTATGAGATCCTCACCATCAGTGTCGTTCATCAACAGTGATACGTCCCGCAAGCAGGCGTCCGGTCCAGTTTGGGTGTTGCAAAAAGTAGTTCCGCTTAGTTGCTAGTGTCACATGGTTACAGCGTTTTCCCCCCAAAAACATGACAAACAAAACAGTAATACATTTGCATCAAGAATTCATGGCCACAAAAAAGTCTGACCTCGAAATCACCCGGCACTATTTTCCCTCCATGGGGTAAATATCACTGCATGCACCATCAGCTGAAGGAGGAAGGAGACTGCTGCAATGCGAGCAAAGGCAGGTCGCAGCGGTCTCCTCCTGAGCATGTAACTGCCGTGAAACAGCTTATGATGGTGCGCACAGTGATACGAGGGAAGGGAGGGAAAATAGTGCCGGGTGATTGCAGAGTTGGACTTTTTTGTGTCCAAGAATTTGTGATGAAAATGTTTTACTCTTTTGAACGCATATTGTTTTGTTGAGCAAAACAATATATCCGTGTGACCCCAGCAACTAGACGGAACTACTTTCTGCAACACCGAATCCGGGCCGGAACTCCGCTCACAGGACGCAGTGGGGGAAAAGTCACTGTAGAGGAACTGAAGTTCTAACATCTGCTTATTGGTTCTTTTGTATTACAAGAGTGAGGGCAACTAAACAGAGTACAACTATTAACTCTCATTGGTTTTAGAAGAACTTTGAAGACTTGAAAAGAGGTGGTCTGACTCCAAAGTGCTTGGTGGGTCCTGACAGCCCCGGTATCACGGGGCGGAGGGGGGGAAGTGTACATGAGGCCACAGCGAAAGCAAGGAGTGGTGTATGGCAGTACTGTACTGTAACATGGAAGCCCCATGTGAGCGCTGACGAAGGGACGGAGGCCTGACATCAGATGCTGCCGGTGATCCGAAGCGACAGCTGGGCGAGACACTGCTGAGCGGGACGGGGAGGCCAGAGAAAACACTTCTGAGCGGCACCTAATGTTTGTCTCTCTCCGGACTCCCAACTTTGTTCCAATTAAAGACGGAGGAGTGAGATGGAGGAATCCACCAAGGTGGGGGGGGCACACAGATCACATCTGTACACCTCATTTCGCCACCCTCCTTACTAACTCTATCTATCAATCTATCTATCTATCTATCTATCCACCAATACATCTATCTATCTATCTATCTATCTATCTATCTATCTATCTATCTACCTATCTATCTATCTATCTGTCTCTCTGTCTGTCTAAGGGTAGAAAACGTTACTGTAGGTCACAATAATCCTGATGATGTATCACCGGTATAAGGAGCTGATCTATTCAAACTTGGATGTATAGCTTTAAGCTTCTTTTTTTAACACACAACCTTTGATTGAGGATAGAAGGACATTTTCTGGCGGGAGAGAAAGAAAGAGAGAGAGAGAGAGTCCATTACAAATGTGCAATTGAATGCTAGCGGCCCCATGGGAAGCCGGGCGGGCCGGGGATGCAGTGCTGTGTATTTGATCAATAAAGTCAAACTGTCCTGATCACTGCTACAATTCACACCATTCGTTTTGTAAAGTGCCTCTCTTAGCACGATGCTAGAGCAGCACTATCTGGGCAATCATGAGCCGCATAAACTATTTGGGTTTTTCATTTTTTGTTCCCCAGACAAATGAGTCTAGCCAGTAGTTATTGCAGCATCATGCTAACACAGGCTTTCTCAGGGCAGTTTGCACGAAAAGTATCTTTATTTATCTGTTCAATATGTTCCCATGAGCTCTGCCTGACACAAGAGACATGGATTAAATCCTTTTTGTTGGTAAAATAATTACCTTGATCACCACCAGACAATAGATCTTTGACATGACAATACCAGCGTGGCAATACTGGAGATTTGTCAGAGGGCTGTTGGACCACAGTTGAGGTCAGGAACAACATGTCTGAACTTGCAGAAGATCAGATGGATGCAGCCACCTGGGAGGACATCAGGGTAGGCAAGTCCCGCCCCTCGCTTTACGAGTCCAATCATCTTGTGACATTTAAGCAATACACACCTCGGAGGGACACAAGAGAGTGAATATGGACGGAAAACCTGAATCTGAATGAGCCAGGGTTCCCTAAATCTGAGTATTTTTCCAAGCGAGCAGAACGACAGCAACTCAGGGAGAAACGGCGAGACGGCGACGAGCGTGGTAGTAATCACCCAACATTATGTTATCAAACGGCTTCCGAGCAAAATGTCAAGTCAAGTCAAACATTATCTACAAAGTCCAATATCGCAAAATGTGCCTGAAATGTCATTTGAAGAAGAAAAAAAAATCTTTAAAGAAACATATTTAATTTGAAGCCTTCATTTAATAAATCCACCGTGTGACCCAGATTCCCCACAGCCTGGGAATACTATTACATCTTATTTTGAAAATTTGGGAACCACAAGGAAGGTTTACAGTAAGGTGGGGTGAGAAGTTCTGACCCCTTTGAGATTTGGCCATTAAAGGGTTTGTTGGTGCACCTTTCTAACTTCTCTTTTGGGTTTGGGTTCTCTTTGGAGACTCCTTGATTAAATGCAGGCAGGAAGGTCTTTCTTGGAGTTTTGAAACTGAAAGCGAGTGGCTTTCCCAATATTTCTTGACCTTTGTGTTTCAGGGGTTGAAGGCCACATCCTGAGCAACTCTGGCGTTCCATAAAGCTCGGCAAGTCCATCCACAGTAATTGTGTCGGATAATTTATTTCGGAGGTCTTTCGGCCATGGATGTAGATTACGCTCGGTCCCTTCCACTTTGCTGATTACCTTAAATCGTCCCAACCACAAATCCAATATAGATTGCATTAGAGCTTATATCACATTCATGTTTGAATATGAGATTACAGTCCGTCGTGTTTCCCGGGACGAGGACGGGTTTTTCTTTAGTTTGATTGCAGAGTTTGTTTTTGTATGAATGGGGAACGCCGCCGAGTGCCGCTTCATGTGCCGGAGGGCTCACCACTGTGACACAAGTGGTTTTTCTGTACGTGAGTTCGGCATTATCACACGGGAATCAGAGAGGCCGCTCAGCCATGTGGACAGAGGAGTCAATAGTATTCACATTCATTACTCAGGTAGAAGTATAGATATTAGGTTTTAAAAAGACTTCTGTAGAGGTTGAAATATAAAATTATAGTTTTTTACTCAAGTAAAAGTGTAAAAGTCCTGGTTTCAAAACTACTTAAAGTATAAAAGTAATCTAAGGGGGAGGGGGGCTTGCCATGCTTAGGATGTGCCACGGGGCCTATAGTGCAGTGATTCTCAACTGGTGGGTCGCAGACCCATTCTGGTTGGGGCACAAAACAGCTGATCAAAAGTTAACAAATAATCTTCACAGACGGTACAAATGCCGGCGCTGTCGGCGGGAATGCACCTGGCGGAGTGACAATTTGGTTCCAATAAGTGAGCTTTCACACCTGCACATTTTAGTTAGGTTGAACCGAACTGTGGAGTGTTTAACCCCTTTGATGCGGTTTGTTTGAGCAGGTGTGAATACAGCAATCGCACTTGGGTGCGGATCAAAACAACCGGACCGAGACCTTGTTGAAGAGGTGGTCTCGGTCGACTGCCTCATAGAGATTTGCGCGTCCCCTCCTGAACTGTCTCGATATGCGCATTCGGCGACTCCAGTGCATCAAGACGTTATTTTCAAGATGCAGACGCCTCATTTCAAACGATGAATGCAAACTATATAAGAACCGACGACCAGGGCCAAAATCAAGCCACGTAGTCGTCCCTCCATTGTGGCTTTGAGTCTCTCCTTTTCCTCCTAGTTTACTTCCCGTAATTTTACCACAAGAAACTTCTGACCAATTAGAGAGCAGTTACGTCACGCATCACAAATTTTGGTCAACTTGTAAATGCTGCCGTGTGGATACAAACCAAACCCAGGCAATAATGAAATATGGTGACAAGTTGGTCCCTGATTCGGACCATATGAACCGAACTACAGGTGTGAAAACAACCTAAGTTGTCTTGAACTCATGCCTGCACAGACCATGTCTACCTACCGGCGCAGGAGCTCAATTGGTCTAATGCAATATTGGTGGATCTGATCAGGGAGCAGGTGAATAGAGGCCGACAGGTGTGGACTGTCCGCAGACAGGTGTGGTGGATGTCAGACTTATTTCTTTCATAAATATGTGAACAACAGTCATTAAACCCTCTGGATCATTGAATAAATACACTTACTAAATTATAAATTTATCAACTTGACTCTTGTCCATTGGCATCTGATGTGACTCAAAGGCAGATGGCACACGTCATGATGCACGTGAATTAACTCGTCCATTGTAGATTATATCACATTGGATTAAATGATGTAATTGAAACTGAATGTGTCAGGATTAAATACTTATTAGACACACATCTAAAATAAAGAACAAATATATGAAAAAAAATGAATAATACTCAGCTTTTTTCTATTTTTGGCAACTCTTAAAGTGATGTGAAGTGGAGAAGTGAAGCGATGTGTTTTGGTGACATTATTGCAGCAATCTCCCTCCCCGTAACTCTTCCTCCACCTGCTGTTATGAGCTACTCGGGTCTCAACCAGACGCCGCCAACCAAACTGTCAGTGCGTCACCAAACGTGCATGTCACGTCGTTGGTTTGAATTCTATGAAAGTAGGTTGCATATCAACGACCACAGGAAAATGTGGGTCCCAGGGTGAGGCCAGTTGAGAACCACTGCTATAGTGCACTACCCCACCTGCCCAAAAAATGTATGTCCACTGAAAAAGAACGCATTCAAGAACCGCATGTGTACTTCTCATCCAACCAATCATTCACTCTATCTGGATGGCGCGATTTATCTGGAAAGGTTTGTGTGGGGGGGGGTATGTTTTTTTGAATGATGACAAGCCTAAATGAAATAGGAGTAGCAATGCTATTTTTAAAATGTAAGGAATAGAAAGTACAAATAATTGTGTGAAAATGTAAGGACTATAAGTAAAAAGTAATCTGAAGAATAATTACTCACATGAAGTATAGATACCCAAAATTTCTACTTAAGTGTGGAACTCTAGGACTGCCAACTGCAGCTGACTGGGAGACGAAATAATAGAGCGTCCATTACAGCAAATGTGTCGGTGCTAAGTGCTTGCATTAACACGTATTAAAGATTTAATTGTTGGTTAGAGTGCCGTGATTTTACTCCCAATTTTTTTATTTTGCTCCACAAGCTTTTACTTTGTAGTTTCACCATATGATTGTACATAATTGTAAATGTCCTCAGATTTATGTCCTTGTCGCTCTGACAACTAAACTTCATCTTTTCCGGGAGGGAGCTGCCAGTAACCACTATGGGTTTTTTGGTTGTTTTTTGTGGGTGTGTTGCAGAGTGGGACAAAACCGCAGAAAATTCTGCTTCCACATTTCACTGAGCTTCACCTTCATCCAGGCATGGCGCCAGGGTTCCAATTTTGGACGAGCCAGGGAGATTCTGGCTCAGCCTTTTAATGGCATAAGTTAATAATGCGTCGTGGGAGGTGCGTCTGCCCGGCCACGAGGTCATGACTCCTTTTTAAATCTTGACGAGAGATCTTTTTTCACATCAATGGATTTAATTAGACCGTTAGGACAAAAACTGTTAGCTAACATGGAACAACCCTCGCATCATTACCAGCTTGCGTGTGCTTACCAATAACGTAATATCACAGACTGCGATTTGTCCAAAGCTTTAACATGACGTTAGCTTAGCAGAGTTGTATTTGACTTTTTTTGTAAAGCATTTTGTAGCATTTAAATTTTAATTTCAAAGCGATTGTATCCAATATATGACCACTAGATGTGTCAGAGTACACCAAAACAAAGGGGCAGACCTCTTCACTTAGCTGTGGCCTTAGTAGCTGGGAGGGCTCTCAGTTAGCTTTAGCTTTAGCCTTAGCAGCTGGTAGGGCTCTGTGCCAAACCAATGTTGCCTGTCAGCTTATGTCTGACAACCTTGCATTGTTACGTGCCTGCATGGCCTTACTGTAACCTTAACATAAAATCAGACTGACAAACCTTCCAAATGACTTTAGGTTAACAGAAGTAATTTTATGTCATTTTTCTCATCAATTAAAATAATTAAGAATTGGAGGATGAATCTAAGCAGAAGAAATGTATTGTATCACTGACATTGGACTTGTCACTTTTTGAAGGGATTTGATGGTATTTCAACAAGTCCTGTCACAGGTTGGTCCTCCCTTATTCGTCCTATATTTGATCCCTATCGCTCCACTACTCAGTCTTCTCTCTCTTTGAAATTACTTCCTCCACTTCACAGGAAATTACAACAATTCTGCGGCGGCATGAAGAGAGCTACTCATGTTAAATCAGAATGCGTGTCATGTGCTGGCAAATCAAAAGCGCACTGTGTTGGCATGCTCCTTCGCCTCATGGGAGGCATTTAGGACTCTTTGTTCCAGAGAATTCCAGCGGTCGATGTGCCTTAATAAAAGATATAAAAGGTAAGAAGAAAAAAAAACACACACGGTTTTTTTTTCCATGTTAAAAAAAGTGATCTCATCTCCCCTGGCAGCGGAAGACAAGCGTCCGACACATGCGGTGGGTTGTTGTCGAGGTTCATCACATGGTTGAATTGTGTCTAAGCAGTGCCCTCTGGTGGCCGCAGGCGGCAGAGGACTCTCTTATCTGTTTTTAAAAATCCAAATCTTTTAATGCTGAAGGGATAGAGCGTGGTCATAACTCTGAAATGAGCGCCATAAAATGAAGCGAGAGGTAAAACTGGATGGATTTGCCGGCGGAGTTGTGTATGGAGCTGGATCATCTCCTGAAGAGCTACAACTTGACGGCCTACACACTCGGTGTGTGTAGAACAAAAGCTCCGAGCAGGAGGTGTTCTTCTCGTGGCCATCCTGTTGCCATGTGAGATGCATCGCCTCTGGCTCATGGAGGCTTCTTCTTCTTCTTCTTTCGTTTGATGTGTGTTGAGATTTTGTCAACAAGGAATAACCGTAGAAGCTTCTGCACTTTTCCAGAAAGGTCAAATATCTTTCAGTGGCTGTCGAGCTGAGGGCTGGAGGAAAGGCAGCGCAAAAAAAAGCAATTGTGGACTCCTCTCTGCTAACCCCTCCACACACACGCACACACACACACACACACACACACACCGCACCACACTGACGAACACTTTGAGATGAGAGCGCTGTGCGTGTCTTTCATCTGCGCAGTGTGAACCCGCCGTCAGATCTGATGTTCCTGCTCCTCTCCCTGGCTCCGGCTCTCACCGGCACAAACACACATGTAAAGGTGGCGTAGACGAGCAGGGGGGGGCCAAACATCAGAGGGGGAGCTGAGGTGCCTCTCTGCCGCTGCTCAGGTGCATGTGTTCGTCGGGGGCCGAGAGTTTACCTTTCGGTCCTTAACCAACAATTCAGAGAGACAGACACTCACGCTGCTGTTACGTTATGGCAGCTGCTTTTATGAGGTGGTTTGTCTAGCAGTGTTGCCGTGCGGAGGGGTGGGGTGGGGGTGGGGGGGGCTCAGGACTGGCGCCGCCAAAACAACGGCAGCGGCAACAGATGAGCATTTGTCGCTCTCCAAGCCAGCGACACATCCGAGGGGACAGAATCCTGGCTCTGGCAAAAACCAAAACCCAAACAGGCTAATTGTGCTTCCTCAAAGCGATGAGGTGGAATTCCAATGGTCGGCTCTGATGCAACAACGGCTAGTAACATGAGCATGTACTGCAGTAATATGAGCATGTACTGAGGAAACTTGAGGTAAAGCATGTTGTTTGTAATGTTAGCATGTACTCAGTAACGTGAGCATGTACTGAGTAACCTTAGGCTGTGTACTGAGGAAACTTGTGAAGCATGTTGTTATTAATTTTAGCATGTACTCAGTAATGTTAGCGTGCAATAATTATGATAAAATTTATTTGTAGAGCACTTTTCAAAACAGGGTTACAAAGTGCTTTACATGGACATATACAAGTGTAGTGCCGTGACACACAAA
Source organism: Mullus surmuletus (assembly GCA_903171835.1). Classification (NCBI taxonomy): domain Eukaryota; kingdom Metazoa; phylum Chordata; class Actinopteri; order Syngnathiformes; family Mullidae; genus Mullus; species Mullus surmuletus. The sequence goes on along the minus strand of CAESWR010001515.1, from coordinate 124,743 downwards.
ACAAAGGCACATATAAAAAGGGAATCCAGCATATCCCACCAAAGTGACTGGGACAAGGAACAAGGCCGATCCACGACTCGGGGTGGGCGGTCATCTGCTTGGACCGGTCAGATTAGCAGACAAACAATTACAAAAACACTGCAGGTGGAGAGGAGCAAACAGATAAACAAGGTCATAAAGGGGACTCAAAGGCCAGGCGATAGAGGTGAGTTTTTAGATGTGTTTTAAAGGAGGACAGTGAGTTCGCCAGTCTGAGCTCCTCGGGCAGATGATTCCACAGAGCTCGTCACCCCGGGTCTTCAACCGTGATTTGGGGACGGCCAGCAGGTTACTGTTAGAGGACCTCAGGTTGCAGGCAGGCACATATGGGGTTAATAACTCTAAAATGTAAATTGGGGCAAGGCCATGAAAACCCTTGAAGGTTGTCAACAGAATTTGAAAGTCTATTCTGAAACTGACTGGCAGCCAGTGGAGGGAGGCTGAGATGGGAGTGATCTGCTCCCTTTTCAATTATCTGCTCCCTTTCCCTTGATCTAGTTAGCAACCTGGCAACCTGCATTCTGAACCAACTGGAGTCTACTGAGTGATTTCTGTAAGAGACACGTCAAAACACCATTACAATAATGATGAAATGAAGGCATGAATAATGATTTCACAGTCTTTAGAGCTTAACATGGACCTTATTCTGGAGAGATTCCTGAGGTGGTAGACGCCGGTCTGGACCAGCCTGCTGACGTGGTTCTCAAAGGTCAAGTTAGAATCAAATAGAACATCAAGGTTCCTGGAGACAGGTTAAACGTTCTCGGATAGAGGGGCCAGGTGTTCAGGGCCAGCTGGAGGAAATTTTTTGGCATCCATGTTTTGATGTCAGTTAGACAGTCAGCTAGGCGGGACAGCTCAGTGATGTTGTTAGGTTTCACTGGCAGATACAGTTGACAAACAGCAGGGTTTAGAAGGCAGTCGACAGTATTGAATAAGAATCTAGCATTATTTTTGTTGGACTTGACTTCTTGCCTCCCTTACTATCTTATTATAAGACTTTAGTAAAACCTTTAATCGTGGGAGGTGGACTTGGCGTCCTGCCCTTTTCCACTTACGTTCAATTTTCCTGCACTCTCTTTCACTTTCTCTTTCACTTTCTTCCTGCACTGACGTTTTAGACGTCACTCTGGTTTTTGTCGGAGCAATAGTGTCTAAGGTAGGGGTGCAGAGCTGGTTACATTTTGTCACCAAGATGTCGAGATCGGAATTATTAGGGAGAGAAGAATGTAATTGAAATAATGAGGAAAATCGTGAGACAGTTCCCTCATTTAGGAAACAGGAGGTTACAGATCGCGTTCTGGTTTCAATTGAGTGATTAAGGATGGTATCAAATACTACACACAGATGGTCTGACACACCAGGATTAATTAGGTTTACAGATTGAGTGTCGACACACATAGTAAAGACTAAGTCTAGGGTCTGCCCATGAGTGTGTGTGGGGAGTCGGACATTCTCTTGTAAGCCAAAAGACTTGGTGAGATTAATAAAGTCAGTGGCAGCAAGACTAGCAGCATTATCAATGCGAAAATTAAAATCACCCAACATTACAATTTTGTCATAGGTCAGAAACATTGAAACAAAATCAGCTCTGAAGCTAGGATTAGTTTTTGGGGGGCGGTAAATAACCAGGCAGAGTACCAGAGGTACTGAGCTTATCTTGAAAGCAAGTAATTTGAAGGTCGAAAAGCTACTGGTGCGAATAGGGTGACATTTAAACTGCTTATTAAAAACAACAGCTACACCTCCACCACGACCATTTAGTCTAGGCTGGCTCAGGCATTCATGAGAAGGAGGGCACGGTTCAGTAATTTGGCTACCATCACCCTCCTTCAGCCATGTTTCAGTTAGAAACATGAAATCATTTTTTTCTGATGAAATGAAATCATTTAAGATAAAAGTTTTGTTAGGTACAGATCTAACATTAAAGCAGATCCATTTTCACTGTTGTTCTAGAGGTGGGGGGTTTGGTAGGTTAAATCAGAATGAGGTTGTTGAAGTTAGCTGAACGACTACGCTGACAGTTGTCATTTAACAATGAACCAAGAGTAGCTGGCAAGCAATCGGTATTTACATTGCCAGAACAAGAACAATGCAGATCAGGTCTAGGACTGATAATTAATGGAATCCATGATGGCTGAATGAGATGGTTAGCGTTAGACAGTCCACTCCCATCTGAAGGCCGATGTGAGGTTATGGTTACTCCACATGGCAAAGGATCGAGCACACCTGCAGAAGACAGTGATGACTTTACTTTGGGAGGACGTGGACTGTCTCAGGCAGCTGAGTGGGAAACATTAGCATGTATTTCATAATGTTAGCGTGTACTCAGTAACATTAGCATGTACCTCATAATGTTTCTGTGTACTCAGTAACATTATCATGTACTTAGCAACATTAGCATGTACTCAGTAATGTGAACCTGTATTGAATAACAATAGCATGTAGCATGTACTCAGTAACATTAGCATGTACTTAGCAATATTAGCATGTACTTAGTAATGTGAACATGTATTGAATAACAATAGCATGTATTGAATAATAGCATGTACCCAGTATCATGAGCATGTACTGAGTAACCTTAGTATCTAATGAGTAAACTTGTAAAGCATGTTGTTATTAATGATAGCATAAACTCAGTAATGTAAGCATGTTCTTGATAATGCTAGTATGTACTCAGTAACATTAGCATGTACTCAGTAATGTTGGCATGTACTCAGTAACATTGGCATGTACTCAGTAACGTTGGCATGTACTTAGCAGAAGGGACAAGCCGAACTCGTTGCCGGTTTGGAGGCCCAGTTTGTCTCCAACGTGTCCCCAGCCAGTAAGACTAGTAACACCATTTACTGTGCTTTGGTCTCCTGCTTTTTCATTTTGTTTTTCCTTTCTTGGTCTCTTCTGAACGTCTCCGCTTTGCTTTTGGCCAAAGTATTAAAAAATAATTTAACTGCAAATTGTGGTGGATCCATCATATTGCCAAAAAAATAACCATCAAGTAACTACACTTTGTAAAAATATCCTCCACTGGGGAGCTGCCTGCAGCTGGAACATCTCCGCG
>CAESWR010001515.1:90861-105895 GCA_903171835.1 Mullus surmuletus | reverse complement strand
TCCCACTCAAACTTAACACAAGGACACAAACCTGCGTCGCCCTGATGCTGCTTTCCAATAATTCCTTAGCGAAGCACAAAGCGGGATCTCCCCTCCGGCCCGCTTTGTCAAACCGCCGCGATGTTTCTGACGGGATAATCCGCACGCAGCGCCGCGGCCCATGTGAGGAGGGGATTACATATTTATTTGGAGAGTTTTCATCCGGCCTCCACCATCTGTCACCCGCAGTGTGTCCGTGGGATATTTACAAGTGCTTTAGCGTGGCGGCGCTGCCAGAGGGGGCGGGCGGGCGGGTGGGACGGAGAGAAGAGAGAAGGACGAAGCAGGAAAAACTCACTCAACTCGGAAAGCACAACCTGCATTTTCAAATATCCAAAAAGAAGTCTTTTCAGTCCCGAGTTCAAGAGTCAACTTGGCCATGATTTCATATTCCATGTTTCTGTCGCTTGCATTATAGTTGCAATCGGTGGGCCGAGACTGGTGGGCCGAGACAGGTGGGCCGAGACTGGGATTGGTCTCAAAAGGAGAAATCGTCAGGACTGCAGAACATTCTATCTTTCCTTCTACGACTTCTACTTTCCTTGTTTCCTTGTTACGTCCTCATTGTTTTTCCATGGGTGGCAGCATGGTGGCAACCAGTGTTCATGTGCATTACTGCCACAGGTACTGCAGAGGTGCATTGTGGGTGCAAGCTTGCCCTTCTCAGCTACCGTAGAACCATGGTGGAGCCAAGGCGGCTCCTATGGGTTATTAATGGCTAACAATACACTATTTACATATACTTATGGGTATTGTATTTTTATTTTAGTGATAAATGTTAAATATTATTACACCGTGCCACCTTAAGCTATTACTGCTCTGTGATAAGTGATAAATGATTCATATCTACTACCCCAACTACCTATTGGGTGCCCTTAAATGTTACATCATTGGTGCAAGGATTATAAATCTCTAACAGGCCAGTTTTAAGCAAATAAAAAGATGAATAAATAAATAATTTTTTCGACCAACAATATCTTTTTACATATACTTAATAATATTATATTTTATTTTCAATCATAAATGAAAAATGTTATCATACCATGCGGCAACATTTGGTAACCAGCCTTTCAGGAGCCTCACTGCTACAAGTGCTGCAGAGGTGCATTGTGGGTGCAACTTTGTCCTTCTCAGCTACCGTAGAAACATTATGGATCCAAGATGGCAGCTAATGGACCTTCTGGGGCTTTCAAATGGATGATTTTAGATCATAATAAAAACGAGAAAGAAAATAAACACTGTTTACATATACTTCTTCATATTATTATATTATTTATATATTATTTATTTGCTATTATATTATTTAATGTATAAGTCTTGTATTTGAGTTGTGGTTGCTGGCTAACTTGGCTTGCAAATCGTGAAATAATACAAACAAGGCAGCAAAACAGACTAACAAACCTGGATGGCGCTGAAATCAGCGCGGCGATGATGACTGGACTGAGTCTGGACGCTATAAACTAATGTTTGGGTTTTAAGACTGCAAAGCTTCGATATATTTTCCACGTCGTCAACACCAATTGTTTATTATTTCTGCTCCTCATATCATTAACATTCATTATTTGACTTCAGTTTGGGCAGACTTGACCTAAAGTAACCTTGGATTCTTTGAGGAGGAGGAAGCGCAAGGAAATAGAAGGGGCGATGAAAAAACAAATCTGGCAAAACAGATCTTTATTATTGGTTTGGTTTCAGTATATTCTTGTTTGAGTGTAAAGTCAAGTTTTTCTTCTGCTTACTGTCTTAATAATCACATTTTCATCTGTAAAAACACTCACTATGATAATTTACCAGTGTACTATATTTATCTAGTTCCTTTTCTGAACCAAAACTTTATTTTTTTATCAATTTTTCTTCACTTAAATGAAATGACAGACTCTTTAAAAAATGACAAGTACATCCAAATTCAGGATTCTGGTAATGGTTCCACTCAAAGTGGCCACTTGGTGTTAATGCTGTTAGCTTTCCTTCAGTTTTTTTCGGTCTAAATGCGATTGTAACTATAATGTTTATGGCATGTGGAGGCCCTGAGGTGTCTCATTTACAGACTCAGTGTTTCTCTTTAACCGCCACTGGGACGATGATGTAAGGAAAGAAACAACAAATTCTGTGAAGCCTCGTTTTGGACTCTAAAGTGATAAGTGCTGAATGGAAGGACACAATCGGATGAGCTGCTCCCGGAAGCCTTGATGCTGTCTGAGATCAACCAGGGCCAAGTATTAAAGCTTCCACTGTGTTTTGAGATTCCCAAAACGTTTCTCACATTTCAATCTGATTGTACAGTTTCTAAAAGTTGCCAGTTGTCATAGTTGTTTGTTTTTTCATTGATTATTTCCATTTTATTACAAACCTTAAACTGCTTTTGCACTGTGTGAGCAGTGTGTGAGCCAATGCTGAGATTTGTTTTTGCAATTAGTGCGGAAAATTGCACTATAAATCTATTTTAGATGTTGTTAGTCTGTAATCTACTCATCTTCTAAATGTAAATGATTTTTCGCAAACTTGAATATGTACATGTATAAATTATGTGTGACATTTACTAAAATTAGCATCATTTAGCCCTTAGCTTTGTCTCAAGCGCCCTAAAAGGGTGATAGAGTCACCTCAGTCCAACACAAGCTGATGACGTCATGGTGCTTTCCAGAGGCCATTTCACCCAGCAAGATGTCTTTTGTGCATATTGGGCATGATAACCTTTTTAGGAAAATTCTAAATGTTTCTAACGAGCTAATGGTGAGACAAACGGTACAAGATGTACGAATAAATGGCATTGCAGCTGCTGTTTTATCGCTACTTTCACTACTTGCAAAAATTTATTCCCAGATTATACTTATCTGATTCGTTTCTAGGATGTCCCCAAATCCCACCAAGCCCACATTTAACAGTTCCCTGCAGACTTTTTTTTTCATCAGCCACACCATCAAGAGCATCAAGCACTGCTTCCCCATTCCCTCTCATTTCCTGCATTCCCTTAAGCGACAAGTTATCAGCAGAATGCTGTGACTTCCCTCAACATATCGCTCTTTAGCATCGCTTCTTTTGGGCAAAACTGTGGGCATCTTTTGTCTTGCTGGGGAGAAACAGACAGGGAACTAGAGGAAAAAAACTCACTTTGCTTATCTCTGTTATGGGGCCAGATGAGAGCAGCAGCAGATTAGCCTCCAGCAAGATGGTTGGTGTCCTCTCCTGTGCCTAATTAAAAAGGCATCATTTAAGTGAGTGATTGAGGTGATTTTCATTGGGGGGCTTCGCCAAGTCCATGGGAGGATCACAGCACCTTTTCCTTTTGATCTCCACGCAGCTCCTCAAGGAACTGAATGCAGCAAAATGGCACAGATAGAGAATATAATGGCAACTTATAAAAGTGGTATATGGGAGGACAGATAACACGAAGGCCTAAAGATAACAGAAACCTCTGGCGAGTGTCTGGATGTGGATTTTTATTGATAGTGACCAGAGCCAATGGGTGTCAAGGATACAGATTAACACAGGACATGATTTGGAAACCACCAAACCCAGCACAGCAGATGATTGATGGCGCCTAAAATCCATGCTAGCGCGTTCATATGTTTGCCGGCGCTGCAGCTGTCCCACATTAATGCGACGTAATGAACAATAAACACCCCATCAGGATCGGAATTGCAGTTTAAAAGTCTTGGTGATCTGTTCTGAGAGGAATTACAACCACATGTAAATGTGCCTGCTGCGAGAAACACGCTGTTTGTATTTACACTTGGTTTTTGTTACCTTCAACATGATGTTTTCGTTGCATGTTTCTGCCTCTCCTTCACCTGAGCCGATCCCTAGCTGCCAGCTATGCTCTTGCGCCCTCCACTCATCACCAGATGGTTCCAAGCAGCATGCTTCACTCTCCAGAGTCTCTCAGACTGATGTAGCAGTGCCGACTCCGTGCCCTGAGTGTCCGGGTATTTCCGTGTTTTGCCTGCCAGCTCCTGACGTCCACCACCGAGGCTGCCAAAGTGGCTTATTCCATCAACCGACTCACCGGATGGCCCCGCCCCTGGGCAGTGTCACAGTGGGAGAGGATGACCCCAGTCTGCAACGCCCATCCTTCTCCGTGGAGCTGTGCCGGCAGTTTGGCACCAGCACCTTTGGGAGCTGACACTGACTCAGGGTGGTCATTCAGTGGCTGACTACACCATCAACTTCAGGACCAAGGTGCCCCTGAGTGACTCAAATCAAGAGAAGTTTCCCTGCGAGGTCTTGCTGGTAACATCAAAGATGGGTTGGTGGCTCATGACCCTCTATCTTCTCCTGAAGCTCTGATTGAACTTTACACTTGCATTAATCTTTGGATCCAGGCTGAGCCAACTGGGCAGCAGGCTCGCACTTGCCTGACATTATCAGAATCAGAATCAGAATAAACTTTAATGTCGCCGGAGGGGGGGGTGTCATTTAACACAGTGCTGCCTGCTACAGTACAGTGGTTAAAAAGACATAGTTACAGACAAACATTCAATCATATTAGTAAGACAGACAAATACATTACTTGCTCAAAAATATCATGCCCTGGACACCTCATACATCAATATACAAAATCACAATGCATGATGTCTATTTCATTGCACAAACCCATAATTATTGCACTTTTCCATGTCAAAGTGCAAATTAAGTTTTAGTATTGCACTTTCTCAAACAATTTGCACTATACTCAAAGTTGCATTAAACATAATGCTACAGCCCTGACACTTTCAAGGCGGTAGGGCCAAAGAAGTCTACAGAGGTAGGTTCATACAACCCAGTCAGTGGCAGAGAACTGGTCATCATGGTTCCCACCCTAAAAGGAACCTCTGTGCTCTCTATTAAGTTCTAGATAACCTGTGTAGGAGAGAGATTGAAATGGAGATAAAAGAGAGCTTGTAGCTGTTGCTCTTATTCCTGCTTGCTCTGTCGTGTCTCCGTGAAGGGAGAACCTCATACTCAGAGTACAAAGTGAGAGGAATCGTTTAGGATTCTCTGTGCCAAACTACCTTTTCGTAGATAGATCGCAGAGGATAGCTGTGTTTCCGGTCACCTTCAATGCTACCTTGACCTGCTTTTCGAGTTTGGATTGACTCTGCACTGTGAGTGCACCAAACCACGCAGCCATCCCGTACTGAATTAGGCTCGCTAGAGCTGCTTTGTCGAAGGTGGCCATGATTACTGTACTCACACCAAACACTCGTAATCTGCAGAGGAAGTACAGTCTTTGGGTTTCTTTGTCCATCCCATTTCATCATGTAATCCATACTCGCAGTTGGACCTTGACCCTTGACCCATGCAATTGGACATAACCTCGGGAGGGGTACCCATCAAACCTGAAGTGCCCATGTTCCATGTGGTTCCTGATCCCGCTGTGTGCTGCTCATCCTTGGATTTCTGTGGTTCCTGTTGTACATCCCCCATGTCGACTGGACCACCAGAACCATCTTGGACTAGAGCATATGATCCCGATACAACCTCCCACTCAAATCCTCATCCTTCTCTAAGAGGTAAATGTCCTTACTCGGTTGAATAGAGCATGTACCTCCTGGTCTGGATCAAAGAGGAAGGTGAGCGGAAGAAAGCTTGACCCCCATGAGTCACCAAGAATATTTGGTGGCTAACCAACAGGGTTCAAAGTCCTTGTCAATGACCTGCTCAGAGACTGTTTGTGTGACTAGATGATGTTCTCCATGTTGTTCTCATGTTCTCAGACTATGGCTGAACAAGTCCATCTTATCATGATGGTTCTCCAGCTTCCCCTGACCAACACGCTGGACATAACCATGGTACATGTTACATTGTAGTGAGAGTCATTCTATCACAACAATCCAATAGCCACCAAAAGCTCCACCACTCCTCCTTCTTCTCTTACTACCTTTCCCAAAGGTTGGCAACAAAACAGAACCTTAAGCGGTGGCTCTTGAGCAGTGGCACTGGATGAATGGAACCACGATGCTGTCCTACGTCATTGGCATGGTGACTTGAGAGTTTAGTTTGCCTTAGAGAATCAGCCCGTTCATCGAACCTGTCCCAGCAAACTCCTGTTTTTACTTGAGCCACTCTGTTCTGAGGTACTGCAAGGATTGAGCGAATGAAAGACCCTAACCATTCCCTCATTGTCCAGGACTCCATAAGGGCTAATTAGACCGGCAACCAGCAGGAACCCTCTCATAAACCTGACTGCATCCCTGGCCCTCCAGTTTATCTTTAGACTCCATTGTGTCCCCACATGGTCTTGGATGGGTTCCCTTTGGAAAGAGTTCTGTTCAGCTGAGGACCTTTGTCAGCCTCTCCTCTGGCTTTCACTCAAAGTCCAACAGCCAGATGAAGATGTCCAACTAGTGTTATGATATAACCTAACACTATCATTGACTGTCCACCCAAGATGGCTCATTCCAAAGATGGCGAGATTGAAGCTTCTATTCACGACCCTCCATGTCTTCAGAGTCAAGCTGGTGTGAGAAAGCCCCCTGGTCTCTGCTACTCCTGTGCCTCCCCCTCATCTTATTGATTCCTTTCACCATCAAACGCATCATGTGCCCCTGTGGTGAGGCCGTGGTCGCCTTGCCAACTGGAAGGGGTACAGGCGTAGGAAGAGGTCCTGGGTCTCAACTGGCTTAATCCTGAACCCAGAGATAAAGGCTGATGTCCACCTTTGCTATCCCACCTCAGCCAACACTCTACCCCGAAGGCTGGAGCTGAGGTCTCCAACGCCTCGGACTGTTTTGTGTCGGAGAATCCTCTTCCCCTGCATTCCCCCCACCTCTGCTCCGCCTGAAGGGATGCTTTGGGGGTTTTCTTCCCATGTTGTGCATGCTGTATGGCCTGGCCAAGCACTTGGCTGACTTTGAACTGAAACCTTTTGGCTCTGTGTTATTCTGCTCTCACGCAAACCTGTGAGATTACAGGAATTGGGTATGGTTCAATAAAGATGCCAACTTTGTCGATCACATTATGGGTACAGTGGTGGTGGTGGAGGAGGAGGCATGTGGCACATAAGAGATGTTTTTGGTGGACTGTCCCCGAACCCCTTTGCCTATGGTTTATTTACTGTTCCACTTTGAGGGACTCCAATAAAATAGACTGCAATACTCATGGTAATTACATTTTTTCTCTCACAAACCACCACAGGTTAAACTTTTTTTTGAAGATTTCTATAATAGTTTGGTGGGTTGACTTTTGTATAGAATTTCCATGAATTTCCTTTAGTGCTCACATTTTTTAGAAGCAGTAGAGGATTCCTCTAGTTACAGCCTCATTGACTACATTTACATGCAGTCAATATTCGGGTTAAGGTATATATTCCTGTTAATGAAACTTTGGATATAACCGTTTCCGTGTACACAAACAGGGTTTTTCCTGTGTCCATGGTGATTGTAATCAATGGTGATATCCCGATCAAAGCAGCCACGCACGGAGAAGGTCTGCTACAAACCCTGCTTGGCGTAACCTTCCGCTCCCCTTTTTGTGGATCTGTCTATCCTGCTACTTTCTAGCGTCTCCAAAGGCCAGGATGTTTGTCTCTTTCATCACACTTCAAAGAGGTTATTGGTGTTTACATGGCTGCGCGCAACTGGGTTATTGCTAATACTCCGGTTACAAAATAATTAAATGAAGTAACTTATGTTGCTGTTTTGCATATGAGGCATTTTATGCAAAACAGCCCAAGTGTATTTGAAGTGATTGGTTTCCTCCTCACTCCAAAAGTGTGGCGTGGTGTTGCTCTAGCCTTCGGCCATGTTTACAAGTAGTTCCTGGACTCCAAAGACCAAGATTCCTTGCCAATAGATAGAACATGCGCACAACACTATGTCATGTTCTTTTTGATGGGGAGATCCTGATAGGAGGAGACATGATCAAATATTCAGCTAAGAAAGGAGTAATCCAGGGGGAATATTCGGGTTTTTAAAAATTGGAATATGAGCATATTCCGCTTATTATTCCGTACTTAAGTCTTTTTTTTATTTTTCCTTTTAACTAATAATACATACTTATATCCCATATAAAAATATAGCTCCATCAACAGCAGTCATGCCAATCTTATTAGATTACTGGCTTGCTGATAATTAAAATACCTTCACAGTGATGCCCCAGTGAAACCCATCACTCCTCACCAGCACATTTTGCAGAAGCATATCAGACATGGAGCCGTTTTTGCAGCTCCTGAGTATCAGAGACAATAAGATATTTCTTTGTAAGAATCCAGCCCACGGCTGAAAGGGTCTGCGAGATATTAAAGCAGAGTGACAGATCTAATTATCACCTTCCCACTTCTTCTCTACTAACTCTCATGAATAGTACTACATTACACCCGACACCATATGCCCTCAAACTTACTTTCACCTTTGCTAATAAGTAAGATTGTAGTTTTCTGGAATACTTGCTGAGCGCATGTCTCAGAATAGACAGAAGGGGATTTGCAGTGAGACAGGATTTATGAAAAGGGGTGATCATCATTTTCCCAATTCTAGCTCCAGTAGCTGTGCAAATGCCCCCCCAGCTGCTATCTCTCACCTTTCCCCCCTCTCTCTTTTTTCAATGTTTCTCATTTCCTCTTCCTCAGATTACGTAACGATCCAATGTCACCTTTGAAAAAATTAGTGTATGTGTCACAGCTGTCTTGTCCCTTCTTTCCATTTCTTCTTCATTTTCTGGGTTAGTTTGAGCGTCCATATCACTGTCTGGCCTCGTAATGGGCCTCCGGAGACCGCGCTGAATGGGAGTTTTTGTTTGCCCACGTGCCGAGCTGCACGCTCAGACAATGAGGACTGCAGCCGCCCCGCTCTGCTGACCTGCTTGCCGCTCAGCATCTGCTGCCAGATTCCCTTTCGTGCCGTGCAAATTGTTTAGAAAGGGGCAGCAGAGCCCATTCTGCCGGCAGGATGTCGCGTCGATCGTGTGGACGTGCATCCTTGTCCACGCTTCACACCTCAGTGCACCATTACAACTGCTATCTTTTGTGTGTTTTGTCTCACTGTACTGGACACCGTCTTCCACTCAACTAATGGGGGGTGTGTCTGCCTCGACATGTGTGTCCCCGTTTCCCTACTTGCATATGCATCTCTGTGTGATGTGCGTAGTTGTGTTGGAGCAGCGGTTGTCTGGGAAACCCCGGTGGTGTTCGCTCTCCTGCTGGGCATGCCGGGGCGTGCCGTGACCTGGGGCGGTGAGGGCTGGTTGATCATAAGCCAGATCTGCAGAGCTATTGTCATTCCTATGATTGAGGAAACCTGCCACAGTATGTATTTAATTTTGCTCCGCATGATCCTTGTCTTTACGAAGAAAAGGCTGCTGATGAGATAATGAACCAATCATCTATTGTGGGATAAATAGCGGCCTCTCTTTCTGTCATACACACAAACGTTAAGGTAGAACGAGGACAAAGCTAAGTAAATGTATGCAAAGCTATTATATATTGAAACCACTTTAAGCCTAAACCCTCAAAGATAAATCAGCACACGGAGAACTCGTGTTTCTGTGAGAGTATCAAGAATAGCAATAATAATTTTATGTAAAAGCAGGTGTGTTCTGTACAATACACACATTCATAATCAACTGTAATCACAAGCCTGAACATTTGAATGCAACAGTTTAGCAAAGGGGAATTTCTCTTTGCAACCGACCTCTTGTCTGGTAAATACACTTGGGCTGTTTTGCATAAAAGGCCTCATATGCAAAACAGCAACATCAGTTACTTCATTTAAGTATTTTGTAACCAGAGTATTAGCAATAACCCAGTTGCGCGCAGCCATGTAAACACCAATAACCTCTTTGAAGTGTGATGAAAGACACAAACATCCTGGCATTTGCGAGATAGACTGATCTACAAAAAGGGGAGCGGAAGGTTACGCTAAGCAGGGTTTTTAGCAGACGTTCTCCGTGCGTGGCTGCTTTGATCGGGATATCACCATTGATTATAATCACCATGGATACAGGAGTAACCTTGTTTGCTCATGCATGGAAACAGGTTGTTCCCAATGTTTCAGTAACCGGAATATGGACCTTAACCCCAATATTGACTGCATGTAAATGTAGCCAATGTTATATATATAATATATATGTGTATGTATATACATATATATACCATTTTTTTACTCAGTTTCTTTCAAATAAAGAAAAGTCAAAGATAAGATATTTGCATTCAGTCTTAGAGTAACATTCAACAGTGAGTATATGATAAAACTACTTTCACTGCTGTCTGATAACGACTGTCCAACAGAATTTGGCAGTCGATTCCAAAGTTATCACAAATGACCAGAACAAAAATAATCGGGGCAAAACCGTTTGTGTCCACCTCTGGTACTCAGGGACGCCAGTAGTTATGACACACGATAGCAGTTATTCTTCACATTGACACAAGAGATCATTGTCAGGAAAATGCAAACACGCCATCTGCCTCATTTAAGCCTTTCAGTTAAATCTTTTTTTTCTTTCTCTCCGAAGGAGACGTTCTTTTGTGCAAACGCAAGATAAGTCAAAGGACAGCAGGGAATCGTACGCACACGCCGAGCAGGAGAAGCACACCAAAGATAAACAGTGTGGATGATGGTTGAGGAGGTTTATAAAATAAACAATACAGTTTATTATCCTATTGATACCAGTTAAACATGCAGTGAACCACAAGAAGCCACATGTTGTGTAAGTCTGTAGATATATTTGATACGACATGTCACCACTTCATATTTATTCGTATTCCAAGAAGTAATTTGCACCGCATTCAAAATTAAGACGTGATGATATTTTTTGTGCTTTTTTGGATCCTTCTTATCTTATTTCTTGGGGGTCTACTCATCTGTGTATAGAAAGGAGCCTCTGGTGTATAAAGGTCGGGTCAGACAGAGTGGTGGCTGCATAATTAAAACAGGAAGTAAAAGGTAGTGGACAAAGGAAGGATGTTCTCGGAGCGCGTTCGTGTGCAGCACTAACTGGGAGCCGGCCGAGGAAGTGAGCCTTGCTTCAGGCTTTTCCTCCGGTGTGCATCTGCAAGGTTACGCCGTGCGCCAACAAACCCGGGCCCGCGTGTCTTCCTGAAAGTGGCCTGGCCCGCGTCCAGCCAGGGCGCTTCCTCCGGCCTTTTGTCGGCTTGATGGATCTTCTTACGATGATGTCACTACGAGGGAAACTTCGGAGACTGGACCAACTCGCTCTTTGTTGAAATCCCAAATACTTGCACGACAATCCGCGGAGGTGATAGGTGAAACCAAATGTGGACTCAGCTGTTTAAGACTCTTTCCCAAATGCGCCGCGCCGTGTGTGTGTGTGTGTGTTTGTGCCTGCAGAGTCTGATTAAGCAAACCCAACCTTAACTCTGTGGTCTTGATTTCATTTTGAGCAACATCCCCCTGTGGGCTTGAGCCTGTTGTTGTTATGGATACAATAGCTGTAAATATTCAAAGTGTTGGGGTAAAATGGGGACAGGTGAGAATTTCGGCATTTTCACCTGAAGCTGTTTAAAAGTAAAATAAATGAGCGGATTTATGCTAAAAGTTGTTTTACAGCCTCCCTGTGCTGCCATTAACCTTCAACAGTTCCTTGGGACGTTGTTTGACCATTCAGGGGGTCAAGATTCCTGAAAAGTATTTGATATTTGATATGTATCTCTCAGGCTGAAGCTGATTAACAAGACCAACTAAGTAGGAAAAATATTAATATATGACATTTTTACTATATTAATATATTTTTTTAGTCTTTTGGAAGGAGACACTTTTTCTCCCCAGTAACTAATAACAGCGCCTACTATTAAAAAAATCTGTCACTGCAGAACAAATAAGAATGCCTCAAATTCAATGTTTCTGCTAATCATTGACCATCTGAGGCTCTAATACTAATAAACATTAAATCCTCCTTGACTTGCATTTAAGGGAAATTATTTGAGTTTTTCTATATCTTTTGATTAAAATACTGTGGAGTTATGTAAATAAACTGGCATTTAGAGCGTTCAAATCCCCCAAAATAATAAATATTAAATCATGTCTCAGGCTGAAGTTGTTTACAAAGACAGACTCATTTAAAGTAGAAAAAATACTAATATATGTTATTTTTGCAGCAGTCTTTAAGGGGACGTTTTTCTTTCAGAGGGATGATTGAGAAAGGGTTTTTTAAGGGACTCTTAATACACATTTCTACATTCAAACAGAAGCCACTGACATCCGAACTCTGTGTGATTCTGCACATGTATGTTTCCCATAAAAACAGGAAGCTCGGAAGGGACTCGCAAACACAAAGCCGGCAGCACTAATAGGATGATGTAAGCTTCTCATTGGAGTGGCAAAAAAAGACAACAACCTGAAGTTACTCTTGACGGGTGCTTTATATCTACATCCGTGCTAATTTTGTCATCCGTTGCCATGAGGATGAAATAATGCGGAAGCTTGTGAAATAAGCCCGCTGCCCGGCCGTAGGTTAATGGCCCGTTACAAAAGCCCAGTCACCTGATGTGCCCAATAAATTGTAAACTCCCCTGAGAGAGGGAGAGGGGGGTGTCATCGACAACTTATTATCTATATTATCTCATTCATTTCAACACGCTTGAATTGTGGCATTACCTCTTTATTCAAGAAAAAAGCACATTTCTCCAGGTGGAGGATCATCAATGGTTTATCTATTATTCATCCCAATACATTACCACCATGTTTATATTCTATTCAAAGCAATCCTATTTGTCTCAGGCGGGTCATTATCAGGCGGCGTGCAGCCTCAGGCCCAGAGTAAACACACACTACTGCTGTCTGGGAGACCGAGGACCTAGGGGTCACCACGGATACACGCTGACAGCTCAAAACCAGGATCCTGACCCTTGAAGGGGGGGGGGTCGCCCAATAGTCTGCCACGGGTCCTGAGGCACATTAGAAGGACCAGAAGGTGAAGGAGTGAGTGCTGAGAGCAAAGAATGCGGCCACTCTCCCAACTTCTTAACCCATATTTACTCTCAAACCTGATAGAGTTTAAGAATCTTCACAGGCTACTTAGAGGTCCAAACCGTTTAAGTCTTGAAAAGCAGTCAGCAGAGAGCAGGACTCGCTCCGGGGTCCCACTTGTTGGGGATTTCGATGTAAAAATGGAAGAAGAAACCTCTGCTTTATTCTGACTACACACTTTACCATGGACGCCATATTTTGCTCACACAAGCCTTATCAGAATTTAGGGCTGGGTATCGTTTAAAAATGTTCGATACCAGACTGATACTAGTACCCTTAAAACGTACTGATACCATCTGATACTTCTTGTTACTTTCATTCAACATTAATCATGCAAATAGAAAGCAATCAGTTGTGCAAATGTCGCCACTGATCAAATTATGCTCAAATGATTGGAATTACTTGAATTTAGCCTCTGATTATTGGCTGTATAAAGGTGTGTGTGGGACAATGAAGTTCAGCATCCTCAGTGATTTCAAAGTTAGCTGCTTCATTTCTTTATTCAGTTCAACCAACTCAGAGTGCTCTCTGGGACAAAATCTCTGGAGATGCTTGATTAAGTTGGTTGCGTGATGAAGTTTTACGAGTGCCCCTCAGAACAGTCACTGCGCAGGTATTGCAGGTATTGCGTGGAGCCTTGGAATGTGTTGGCTGAGTTCATGTGAAAAAGTTCCAGTTGGCCGATCCTTTCACTCGCTCGATTTCTAAAACAAATTTGGTGCATGACATCACTCACAGCCTAGAATTACACTGAATAGATCTGCCCCTATGGATCAGGCCCATTGCTACGAATGCCTGATCAAGAATTTTCTTCCATACTGGTACCGATATCGATACCAACATCCCCAGCTAAGGCTAAAGTAAAGTGAAGCTCAGGCCAAAGCTAAATGTGAAGCTATGGCTAAAGCTAAATGTGAAGCTGAGGCTAAAGCTAAAGGTAAGGTCAAACTAAATGCAAAGCTCAGGTTTAAGCTAAAGCCAAAGCTAAATGTGAAGCTAAGGCTAAAGATAAACTGAGGCTATAGCTAAAGCTAAGGCATAAGCTATGCAGCATATGATGCGTTTCATTTATCTTGAAACTCGGATGTTGGAGCCATGACGTCAAAACCAAGTTGTAGGCGACAACACTACTGACTGTTTACAAACAAGGCGGCCATATTGCAAAGCCAACTCAAGGAATGAGGATCCTCCGGCTTCCTGAGTCGGAATTCCGACTTCAGGGGGCGTGTTTCTGACTGAATAAGACCGGTGCAGAGGTGTGGCCTAACAAGGTCAACAAGCCCCTTTGTTTGTGTCTGAAATGAAGACTTGCAATGATCACAGCAATGAATAATGGAACAAATAAATAATGTACATTTTGGGGGGATTTTTTTGGTATTAATTTTTTTATTATTATTATATTTCTAATGATTTAGTCCTCCCAAAGTTTCAGTGCAAACAACCTCTCTAGTTTTGCATAATCCCTCGCTAATAACAGCCATATTGGAAAACCAGCTCAGGGAAGGTGAGGATCCTTGACGTTGTAAATCGGAATACCGTCCTCAGGGGGCGGGTTTCCTACTTCCATGTGTACCTGGAACGCACCAATATGGCGAGTGGGAGGCGTGGCCTAACGTGCCCCATTGTTTATGTCCAAAATCAAGACCTCACAACAAATAATAAATAAATAATGTCCATTTTTTTTGTATCTTTAAAAGGGAATATTTGGGATGACTTAGTCTTCACGAAGTTTTGGTGCAAATCAGCTCTGCAGTTTTGCATAATCCTCAGCTAACAACAGCCATATTGGAAAGCCCGCTCAGGGAAGGTGAGGATCCTTCAACTTTCCAAGTCGGAATTCCGAATTCAGGGGGCAGCTTTTCGACGTCCATGTGCAACTGGATGGCGAACAAGCCCCTTTGTTTGTGTCTGAAATGAAGACTTGGAATTATCGCAACAACAAATAATATGCCTTTTTAGGGGATTATGTAATTATTTATCCGTGTGTTTGTCTTTATGCGTTTATTTATATTGAATTATTTAGTCTCAAACTTTCGGTGCAAATCAGCTCTGCAGTTTTGCATAATCCCGTGCTAACCCCCCCCCCCCCCCCC
>CAESWR010001515.1:52377-63216 GCA_903171835.1 Mullus surmuletus | reverse complement strand
CCCCTCTCCCGATCATTAGAGAACGATTTCCTGGCTGGAGCTCCTCGACTTCATTAAAGAGCAGCCCTCGGCGAGCGGCTTCCCAGAAATCAGAAAGTGGCAGATCGAGCCGTAACAATTAGGGATCGACAGACACACATCGCCGGGCCGCGTTCGCTTGCCGCCCTCGCCTCATAAAGTCCCGGGGTTCTAACGCAGGAGCTGAGAGTCCATCAGGCGAGGAGGGGGGAATTGATAGCGGAGGAAATAGTAGATGAAATGGGAGCTGGGAAGCCAGTCATCTCCAGCTCGCCTTGGGGAGCGTCAGCTAACTGCTGCACGTATGCGAGCAGAGAGGTGTTTAACGGATGATTAGCGGTCTCGGGGAGCCGCCTGGCGCTATGAAGGCGCCGTCCCGTCCATTTTCTGCCTCCCTGAAAAATCAATTAGCTCAATTACGGGGCTTTACTTCCATTAAACATTCGTCAGATGCCAGGGAGCTCCAGCACGACTCTGAGCAAGCGGATCTGCGCTTCAACTCACACGTCGGTGCTGATGAGGCGGCGTTTCGACAGCTCGGCCCCGATCAAACCATTTTTAGGATTGATCTATATGTCATCGCCAATTAATGCCGCATGTTGCCGGCTGTCAGCTGCTTTCTGACTTAAGAGCAGAGCTGTACTAGATAAAATCTCCAGATCCACGGACGGGAATAAAAAATAACACGATGAGGGGGTCACTTCTGGAGACCCCCCACGCACGCAACTGCATGGTCCTAAACATGGTCATAGGTGAGCTAACGTGATTAGCATTAGTTTTGCCATAAATCTACAGCTGATGCTTCAACACAGGCGAAACATCTGATTAGATCGTCTGTATTCTGTTAGTTTTACAGTGTCTCATGATAAAATGTGAATTTGCTATTAACAGATTTTTATTTTAATCAAGTTTATTTAATGCAATATATTTAATTTTATTTTTTTATGCAAAAATTCCAGAAAATGTAAAACAAATGGGAAAGGAAACATTTAAATGTGGTCCCAAATGCTCCTGAACATCCCCCCAAAGATTAAAATTATGTGATTAAAAAATAAAAAGACTAGAGGAAAGATATTAAATAAAACAGATTTTTTTTTAGGGCCCTACTGTGCTCACAGGCCCCACTGACCGACCAATGGCGTCTAAGTAAGAGGAACTCCAAGCTCCAAAGTCCTCTTGCTCTGACACATGTATTTTAGTGTGTCATCGCCGCCGTCTTGCTCGATATGACCCGACCTGGAGCGCACGGAGAGAATAATCCGTGCTTTCGATTCTTCTTTTAATTTCAGCGAGAGCGGGCGCGAGAAGTGCACCGTCGCCTCCTGCTGGCTCAAAGCAACAACACATTTGACCTTTTTCCCGCAGACATGTACATGTTTTATTTGCATATAGAGTGGAGGAATAAGATCCAGTCACAAGTGGGCACTCCAGGGTTGGTGGAGATGAATCCTAATGCCCGGCACAAAACGGACGTAAAGGTGGGGCTAAACGGGGTCCGGGCCGGGGCGAAACCCACGGCCAACCTTCTCATCCTGGGAAACACTTTTTGAAAAAAGAAAAAAAATGGATCTTTTCCAGAGTTGCTGCTCCTTAATTTACTCTCCTCGCTGCTTCTAATCTAAAATCATCCGCCCCGCTTTCTGCCTCTGATACCCTCGAGCCTTTGTGTTTGTTCTTCTGAGAAGAACTGAAGTAGAGGGAGCGCTTTGTTGTCATATTTATGAACAAAATACGCCGTCGAAAGAAGTGAATTCCTCCAAAAAGTGAAAAGATTCTGAATGTGATGTGATCTAAATTGCTTGTTGTGGATCCACAAAGGATCGTCACTCTCGCTCGTTGCAGCATTCACGGGATGTTCGAATCTTTTGTTAAAATCTCTGTTAGCAACCGACACTCGTTCACTCAGTTTGTATAGACAGAAACGCAAACCCACAAAGAGTTAATGGTTCCCATCAAGACCAGTAACAGTGTGTTTAGTGGAGAGTGCCTCTATCATGCACCATGTGTGTGTGCGCCTGTGTGTGTGTGTGTTTGTGTGTGTGTGTGCAGCCACCATGTCTCTGATGATTCTAAATTCAAGTGATTCTGAATGACATGATGCATTAATGTAGTTTTTGGAAAGCAGTTGCCGTGGAAACTGGCCGATTATTTTCCACAGCCACGAACGCACAACACGAAAACAGAACGTTTTTTGTTTATTTTGAAAAGCAAGCACTTTTTATTTTTATTTTGTAGCTGCATGCAACTTCGTCTGCCGCTCGAGCTGCACTGAGCTGAAGTGACGCCTTTGTGCTTCGGCATCCGGCAAAAATAGAAGCCACTGATTATAATGGGTCCATATTTGTTCTGCTGCCGCTCCGGACCGCCGCCGCGGACGGTGGACACATGGGGTAAGAGGTTTATGTGGACTCAGACCCCCGCCCCACCCCCCCCAGTCCTGGTCTGATTAGGATAAATCGATATAATCCATTGCGACAACAATAAAAATACGTTCACAAACTGCATTGTAGCAGTCGAGCCTCACTTGTAGCTGCAGTGCTCTGCAGGAAGTGCTGGGGGCAGTAGAGGCTGCTTTCGGTGTTGTCGTGGTAACACCGGGAAGAAGAGCTGCCCCTCCCATCTGGGTCAGATGGTCGCCCGGATTTCACGAGAGGGACTTATTTTTAGATTAGTAAAAACAGAATGATGCTGACTTTTGAATAATGATAATATAATGTTGCATAATTGATACAAATAAATATTCACCCCTCAAGAGTTCCTTTAAAAAACTTTCTCAATCGTTCCTCAGGACAAAAAACTTCAAAGGAGTCAATCTTTGTAATCAAATTCAGCCTGAAATGTTTTTTCTTTTGTGGGATTTCAACCCTCAGTTTGTTTAATTGTATTTAATCAAAGAAGAAACTCAACACAAAATCAAAGGGGATTTAATTATTAGTATTACAGATTTTTACAGCAAATTCCTAGTTAGTTCTAATTTAAGAACACATACCAGAATTTCACATTTGAAAGAAAATGAAATGTCCTTTAGAAAAGCTTTATTGCTCACACGGTCAAAATGGCTTGAAGTTGTCTGAACAAAATCTCCCCCAAGTTTCTGCATTTTTATCAAGACAGAAATTCCACTGACGATTCTTATATGTGATTGAGAAAATAAGCTTCCACTTCCGTCAGCACATCATTGTGTTTACTTATCAAATCATTTGCATATCAATTAAATGTATTTTGATGTAAGAATCAGCATGTATCATGGTCCTGTACATGCTGGATGGGAGTGTGCCTGTAGCGCTCCGGGTCTCTCACTTCTTCGTGTCAACCTTCCTCTGGCTCATCCTTACACACACACTCAAGCGAGACACCCCAGCATCACCAAACACACATAAACACACACACACACACACACACACACACACACCCACACACACACACACACACACACTCCATTCCACCTCAGCGCGGCAGGGTTCTCCCTTAGGACGCTGAGCTAATTTAGCCTCCAGCAGCGGGCAGGCCGGCGGAGGGGAAGCGATGTTATTTTCAGCAACCATGTCAAAGCGTAGGACGAAGCTGTGAGCAACCTTATCAGATGTGTGTGTGTGTGTGTGTTGCTTTTGCCATTGGCGTCAGATATAAATGGCCCTTTGTAGCGCGATACTGTACTACGGATCGTGCGGAATGCGGCCACACACGCCTCCCACGGACGCCGTCCAAGTCTTCATTAATGGACTCTTGTAAACAATTAGACGCTTCAGCACTTTTGGGTGTTTCGGTTTTTCCGGCGCTCTCATTTGTCACCGCTTTGTGCAATTAAAAGCCCCTCTGAAGTAATGGTTGCAGCTTCTCTTCTTTGTCATTGTTGTCAGCCGAGCTGCACATTCAGCCCTTCCTAGAAATATTCATTTATAATTCGGATGGAGCTGACTGCGAGCTCCGCCGCCGCGGGCCGCAGCTAAATTCTTAATCAAAGCAGAACACTGCGGCGCCGCGATTATCCGACTCCTCCGACTGAGTCCCGGTCTGCTCTCTTCTCTCTTCCCAGACAGCGAGATTGTTCCTCCCGACTGCCTGCGCCCACGCTCCTTCACCACCGTGCGCTCCTCCTCGCTGCGCTGCGAGGCCGACGACTCCCGCCTGTCGGTCAGCCTGTGCGACCTCAACCTGCAGCAGGAGGACGGAGGCTCCGCCCACGGCCGCCCGCACCGCCACACCCTGCACCTGGCCTCCGCCTCCTCCGCCTGCCCCATCCCGCAGAACTCCCTCAACTCCCAGCAGTCCTCGCTGCTGCCGCCCGCCCTGGAGAGCGACCTGCACTTCCACCAGCTGCGCGGCGCCCACATCAAGACCCTGGACGAGCAGACGGTGGCGCGCTCGGAGCACTCGCGCGAGGAACGCACGCTGGTCTTCACCAACCGCCCGCTGCGCACCGGGGAGACGGTGTTCATCAAGGTGACCAAGTCCAGCCCGGCGCGCTCGGGCTCGCTGTCGTACGGCGTGACGTCCTGCGACCCGGCCGTGCTGCGTCCCAGCGACCTGCCGTACAATCCCGAGGCGCTGGTGGACAGGAAGGAGTTCTGGGCGGTGTGCCGGGTGCCGACGCCGCTCCAGAGCAGCGACATCTTGGGCTTTTTGGTCAACCAAGAGGGCGAGGTCATCCTCAGCCACAACGGCACCAACGTGGGCATGCAGGTGTGTGTGGACAACTCACGCCCGCTGTGGATGTTCTTCGGCCTGCACGGCGCCGTGACGCAGCTGAGGATTCTGGGTGAGTTGTGATCACATTATTGACTGTGTTTACATGCACTCAATATTGGGGTTAAAGGAATAGTTCAGATTTTTTGATGTGAAGTTGTATGAGCTCCTCACCATCAGTGTGGTTCATCAGTAGTGACTTTTCCCCGACTGCGTCCCGTGAGCGGAGTTCCAGCCGGGTTCCGGTTTGGCAGAAAATAGTTCCGTCTAGTTGCTGAGGTCACACGGATAAAGCATTTTCCACAAAAAACAATATTCGTTCAAGAGAGTAATCCATTTGCATCACGAATTCTTGGCTTCAAAAAAGTTTGTCTTCGCAATCACCCGGTACTATTTTCCCTCCCTTCGTATCACTGCGCGCACCATCATCAGCTGTTTCACGGCGTTTACATGCTCGGAAGGAAACCGCTGAGACACCTTTTCTCTTGGGTCGCAGCAATCTCCTTCCGCCTCCCTCCTCCTTCAGCTGATGGAAAGGTGTGCGCAGAGATACGAACGATAAGTGATAAACGACACTGACCACGGATCTCATACAACTTCATTTCAAAACATCGGAGCTATCCCTTTAAGGTCCATATTTCACTCAGTGAAACACTGGGAATAAGCCGTAAGCAGTTACTTCTGTATACATGGTCATTGTAATCGATTGGAATATGCCGATCAAAGCAGCAAAGCATAAAGAACGTCCTAACTTTCCGCTCCCCTTTTTGTGGAGCTGGCTATCCTGCTACTTTGCCAGTAGACATGCATGGACATGAAATACAGAAATCACAACAACCAATGCAGCCATGTTCTGATTTTCAAAGAGACTTGAGAAGCACTGGCTCCCACAATCCGCACATTCTATCTGGATTGTGGCTAGACAGGCGCGATACCTTTAGAAATGCTTGTTTTATACTTCAGCTATAAAATTCAGGCTGGTTTTTAGAAAAGTATCAGCCCCTCATAGTGTAATCAAACGCAAGAGGCTCGGATTGCTTGCCGGTGGAAGTCCAGTGGAAGCATAAATCCCAGCGTAACTGTATTTTCATCAAAAGCTGCGCGGCGTACAATTACAATTTCGGTGGATCAGTTCATGGGTGTGGCAGAGCAGCAGCAATAAACACCTGCCTGCCTCAGTGTCGTTTTTATGGCATGAGTAGCACCGTGCAAGTGAGTCTACTTTCAGTGCAGCTGATGTAGAGTAATGTTGGACCCCGACAGGTGCGCATAACACCCCCTTCTAAAACTCCACAGAAAGAATGCTGTTCCACGTGTGTCATCACTACACCCTAAAATATAATGGAAAAGGTGTTTTAAATGCAACCCTCTGAATTATTCATTTATCATTCTCACTCTTGTCTTTGCCATGTGATGGGCTGGCACATGTCACGACACAGAAAATTACCTACTACTACCATGGCGATCACGGCCAAAACAACACAGCTGCAAGCACAGTGTAGAACAGGGGTCACCGACCTTTTTGAAACTGAGAGTAACTTCCTCGGTACTGAGTCATACGAAGGGCTACCAGTTTGTTACACTGAAATAACAAATGTGCTTTGACCTTTGAACTAGAATAGGTCAGACTTGAACTTTACTTATCAAACCTTCATGTATAATAAACATATTTGTAATGCATGTTTTAAGATATTGTCATTTTCAAATCTATATAAATGCAAATGTGAGTTGTGCTATTTTTGGGTGGGCGACTCATGTGGTCCTTGGGGGGCTTACCGGGTGCCCACGGGCACCGTGTTGGCAACCCCTGATGTAGACGGATGCTGTCTGCAGTCTCACCTGACACAAAATAAAGACAGAATGGCAATTTAACTTTGAGAGAGCAACATTGGTAAACATCTGGAAAGTAGCTGGATGGAGTCCAACAAACATATTCCCCACTGCATGAAAACCTATAATACTAAAGTTTACTTGGGTATTTTCACATTGGAAAACCATATCAGGGTGGTGGTCCTGTATGATAACCCTAAACCTAACCCTAATAAACCCTGTTGATCAGTCCAATCCGCATCCCATTAATTGAGACGATTATTGATTTTCAGTTTCAAATGGGCAGTTGAGAAACCTACTTACACTCAGCTGTTCCAGCCTGGTTAGCTGATTTAAACTAGTAAAATAAGGGTTATTACCAGTCAAACTGGGTGTCAGAGGTGGTTCTCTGACTGCACACTTTCAAAAAAATTCCCCTTGTAAGAAAGAAAGATTTTTGGTGAAAATATTCATCGCCTCGTTCAATGATGTGTCCAGGGTCAGGAACTTACAGATCAGGGGTATTGATCTCCATTTGGCCTGGACAGCCCTGCGTGATTCACTCACTCCCCGGGGCTGGAATCCATTATTGTTGGAGGCAGGCAAACCTCGTCTCCTCTTTCGGAGATTACGGTTGTGCCAGCGGTCAGGAGGTGGAGTGTTCAGCTGCTTCGTCTGTCACAGCGTTTACGGCAGCTGGGTCTCGGCAGCGTTTCCGTACACGTCCACAGCATTAGTGAGAGGAGTAGATGCTCCACTGTGACCGCAGCAGATGAAAAAAGGTGAAGTGAGCGAAGTTGGAGCGAGGCCGCAGGAGGAGGGGCTGTGACCCGCCGCCGCTGGGAGGACAGTGTGTCTCAGCAGGGTGGACACTTTGTCTGCCAGCGGGACACCTGAGGCTTGTTTACCCTTCGGAAAGGCTGCTAATGACTGGTCACGTCAAAGGTGCGCGGCGGGCCGAGGGGGCCGGACCCCCTGCTGGCTGTCCTGATTGGCAGAAAAGACTGAAAGAATTTTTCCCCCACGTCTGCAACAGGAGGGCAAATAAGCTTCGTTTTTATATCTAATATGCTAAACATATGAAAACATATTAAAACACATGCACAAAAATTCATCCACATTTATGACTTCGACAACTTTTTGTTGTAGTCATGACCCCAAAGATCACAGAAGCACTAAAACCATCAAAGAAGAATGATCACAAAACTGAAAAGAAGGAGAGTTTTCCAGTTTTTGTTTTATATAGATGGTTTTGACAGCAACAAAAAACAGCCTTTGCATTATGAAGCAGCACAAAAGCAACAGACCAACAAAGATATTTTTGGTTGATTTTCTGGAAATTGGGTCTTGGTCTTGACCTGAGAACTCTGAGTCCATGTAGCTTGGTGCACAGGCAGCTATTTCCACTCAATGTTTTGTTTCTCCAGCAAAATCAGATCTGAAATCAGACCAAGACGAGACCCACTACCACTTCCAATCCCAGACCCAGACCAGACCCACTATCAAAGCCTCCCAGTCCCAGACCCAGACCAGGCCCACTATCAAAGCCTTCCAGTCCCAGACCAGACACACTGACAAGGCCTTTCAGTCTTAGAGCAAGACCTTCAAATGGGATCTTGAGTATGACAACACTAGAATCTTATCACTGCATTTTTTATTCCTTTGTTACAGCAAAGTACTTTTTTTTACCCCCCACCACTTCTGTCTCGTGTAGAGTACAGAGCAGTTAAGAGGCCCTGAAGTTAAAAGAGCAGTGGCCTTAAAGGTGCCGTAAGTGTTTGTCTGTGGAGGAAGAGACATCTATAAATACAGCCTGCTTCTCTCCCGGTGACAGCAGCGGAAAATGGAAGGAGAGGTTAAAGGAGTTTAGGAGCCAGCGATCTTGGCTCTGAACTGGCAGAAGAGAATAGAGGAGGCTTATGTCTTTAAATATATCACAACTTTGGCTTTCCCTCAAAATAACCTAACAGAAACCTGTGTCGACCCACTTCACACCAAACACTGCCATCCATTAAAGTGTGACAGCAACACTGATACAATCACAGTGGGGGGGGGGGCACACACACACTTGATTTATGTTTGCCAATCATGTCTCTCGTTGCACAAGTGCATCGTGTCACGCCGCTTATCGCCCGCAGAGATTGCCTCCTTAACGGTGAAATGACATTTTTGGCTCGCCGACTGCGCTTTCACACCTGCTTTCTGCGTTTCCGTTGCCGGGGCCGACGAGACCTTGGCAGCACAACGGGACGTGGGCAAGAGAACAATGGGACATTCCCCTAATCGGCGTGCATCTCCAGAATCCTACCAAGGCGTGAAGGATCTTTACATTCCAGCTGCTTTCAATTAGGAAGCATCTCTTATCTCGCAGCCACACATCTCCGCTGCTTGCTTCGTATCGACCCAAGGGCGATTAAGATTTTGCGCAGGGTTCAAGTCAGGACAAGGAGATGCTAAACTTGACCCCCCCCACTCCCCAGTGGGCCTCCAGCTTCAAACAAAGTATGAAGTAATGGGCCGCTCAGGTTGGGCTCAGGTCATGGTGGAAGAAATACTGCGTTACTTCTATTATTAGTAATGGCAGCGGAAGTATCTACTCTGGGTGTTATGAGCTGAGTAAAGTACAAGATGGATAGGGGGGGGGCAAGCAGCTTCTAATTTTTTCTGACATCCACCACTTCAAAAAATGTAAATACACAGTTAATCCGCCATAATTAGTGTGTCAGATGTTTCCACAGTTATAGAGTAATACTTTCATCAGCTTTAGAGCAACTTCCTCACCAATGCTTGCTGGGTTTCAGCTGCCAGGAGCCAGAGTAAGCCGCTATGATTGGCTGGGCAGCACAGCAAGTGACCAGGAAATAATAAGAAACTGAGACAATTGCATGAAGACAATTAAGCATTTCTTGCATCTCCTCAATAGCTCAAAAACACACACCAGTTCAGACGTGTTTACTAGTCAAACATGAATTAAGGTCACTAGTTCACTTGTAGCTGTTGTTGAACAGAACTAGTTCACTAATTAAACACAATTTGTGTAAGTGTTAACATGTGAGGTCAAACAGTCTAGTTGCCCTCAATTAACAATATTAAGCCTCATCAGTTAACCAGTGAGGTCAACATAGAGCCTAACTAGTTAACTAGCAAGCACTGTTTTTATGACTTTTTAACATGTACACAGCCAGATGCACTCTCAAGTTAACTAGTTGCATTTGAGGCAACATGTTAACTAGTGAACAAGTGCAAAGCAGGTATGATAATGACAAAATCCTGAGTCTTTATTAGTTGGCATTTTTCATTTTGTCCTGGAGAGCCAATAGGAAGGCTCCGTGCATGCCCCACCCTGACCTCATTATTAACATCAACCAGTTAACTAGTATTCGTTTTGTATTTCCCTTATTAACTAGTGAACACATGGTCGACTAGTTGACTAATACTTTTGCAAATGAGCTTCCCAGTAAACTAGTAGATATTGTGCCTTTACTAGTTAACTAGTAAAGTTGGGTCCATCTAGTTCACTAAAGGCGAAAGAGCCTTGAGATACATAACTACTTCTTATTTTTCACTAATGAACTAGTACACACTTTAAGACCCACTAGTTGACTTATACATCTACAAATGGGCCTACTAGTCAACTCATAGATATATTGCATTTACTGGCAAGTAAACAGGTTGGGTCCATTTAGCTCACGAGTAAGGGCCAAAGAGGTTTGAACTAGTTAACTAGTGCTCATTTGCCCATCACTACTGAACGAGTGCACACTGTAAGAGCTACTAGTTGACTAATACTTCTGCAAATGGGGCTAGTTAACTAGTACTAGCAAACGGGTTGAACTAGTTAACTAGTGAGCATTTTGGCCTTCACTAGACCAGTAACAAACAATTCTACGCACTTATTAACTAGTGAACTTAAATCACATTCGACTTTGTAACATGTCAGAGTTTTTGCAGATCACTAGTGAACTAGTGTGCGTTTTTTGACATTTGATATTGGGGATTTGTTATAAACGTTCAATCAATCGTCTCTCCTCACGTCTAAGACACATCTGATATGCATGTTTATGGTTTACCGGCTACAAACACGGTGCCTTTCAATGTTTACAGGGAATTTTGTTAAGCGCTAGGCATGCTAGGAGCAGGAACGCTAAAGCTAAGAGATGTCAACACTCTGACCTTTATGCTGCCATGAATCACTGTCGTGTTAGCGTTCGTACACGCAGCAATGCTAACTGGAGCTGATTTAGCCTCACTGCTAGCATGTCGTGGTAACATTTGCCGCCGCCACCTGATACCATCACGGAGGCTACGATAAGCTAACTCTATGGT
>CAESWR010001515.1:0-41272 GCA_903171835.1 Mullus surmuletus | reverse complement strand
TAAGAAAAAAAGTCAGATTTCAGTTATAATTATACCAAAATTATCCTATTCGATAAGGAGTGGGGCAACAGTATGTGTGGCACATACAGCACCATAGAGTGAAAAATGAATTTAGCTTAAAAGAAATCAAACAAAACTGTTAATTAGCTGTTAATTAAAGATATAGTACGTAATATATATCAAACGTACAAAAAAATCAACTTTTTGATTCAGCAGTGTTACATACTACCCCTTTAAATGTTTTTGCTGTGCCCTTATTGTAAAGTGTCACCCATAAAAGCATCTTTCATCTCATCCTAATTCTGGTGGACTCCATTTTTACTTAATTCTCATTTCATGCCCGACACAAACACAAATACTCTAAAGGGACCCTTTTTTTTTGGAGTAAATGGAATAAAAAATTGCGAGCTCGCCCTCTGTTTTACACTTTACCTCCAATAACATTAGTTATGCCACATAAAAGCGGCGCGGATCGATCCGGTCTGATATGGGATGTGCAGGTCTGCTCATAATGAACCCTCCTCTGTGCTCGCTGTGCAGCTGTTGTCGGGGGCAACCAAGACTGGTTCAAGAGAGACTTCTAGTGGTGAGTGAGGTGTATGTTCATCTGTGTGTTCACTCATCAGACGTTATGGCTGAAAAAAAACCCATTTAAATTCTATCAATATTATGGTTAAAAATGTTAAATAAATTGTGGAAAAAAATTAAAGATTGTCATTTTTTCTCTTTCTTCTGAAAGAAAGAGAAAAAATAAGAATGCCTTAAATTCAGTGTTGCTGCTAATCATTAACCCATCTGAGGCTATAATAAAAATAATGATAATAATAATAATAATAATAATAATAATAATAATAATAATAATAATAATGATAAAATCCTCCTGTGCAGTTACATAAACAAACTGACATTTAAATAATAAATATTTGATATATATATTTCAGGCTGGAGTTAAAGTGGAACAAATATTAATGTTATTTTCACTGCAGTTCTTCGGGAAGGGAGGTTTTTCATCCCGAGGGACGATTGTGAAAGTTTTTTTTAAGGAACTCTTATTGGATTAAACATTTTGCGCAAGTTTTTCACTCATTTTTAGGTTTTTATAGCTTCCATCTTTGCAGGTTTTTAAGTTTGCAAGCGTGATTCTGAATTTGCCCGACTCTGAATCAATATTTAATCAATCAAATCGATTAAACAAGCAGAATATTTGGAATTTTGATGATTTTCTTTCTCCTGTGACTTCATCAGCAGTGTTGGCAATTTTTTTATCCATTTTTTATAAACGCTTTTATGCAAAAGCAAATTCCCGGCCTCCGTTTTTCTCATCTGGGAGAAACGGGAGGCTGGAGATTTGGGGCTCCTGCCGTGGAGGTGAAGCACAACGCGTGATAAATCCTGCTTTTTCTGCCTTCTTCAGTCAGCGGCAGCTCGGAGGACTCGTTCATCTTCATTCATCAACCTCAACCTCCTCTCATAAATACAAGCGGCTGCATCGCTCTGCTCCTCCTCATCTGCTGCGCAACAATAAAGTGAATAAAGATAAATGTCTCAATCTGTAATATTCCTGTCACATGGTGGGTGAGTGTGTGTGTGTGTGTCAGAGGCAGCAGGGGGCTCTTTTATCTGTGGTGGCATGTGTGTGTGTGTGTGTGTGTGTGTGTGAGTCGAGTGGGGGGAAAAAAGGCAAAAGCAGAACATCTTTAACAACAAAGATAATACATTTAATATTGTTTTCTCTTTTTGGGCAATGCGAGATAAAATGTAAACATGTACAAGATACAAAAAAAAAAGGAAACAAGACGGAGCGCGCACGAGCAGAATGTTTCCAATCAGAATATTTGATTTGATCCCGGTGTGTGTGTGTGTGTGTGTGTGTGTGAGGATCTCAGGCTTCCGGCAGTGACTCACCGGATGATTCACTGACATTTACCCAAAAAAACAGGATCCTCCTCAGCCTTCTCATGGCGCCTCCTTTGAAAACGAGGTGTTTGGGAGATAGAATTTGCATAACAATGGCTTGAAATAAAAAATAAAAAACCGAGTGGCGCCATCACACGGCCTTCGCTTGTTTTATTTGCCTGTGTGGGCGGAGAGTCAAAGCGTGATGTCATCAGGACCCACGTGGTTCGGTTGCAGCGCGTCTCCTCGCAGCAGGTGGAGGCTCCGCCCCCCCCCCCTGCCCCCCCCGGCCTCAGCTGTCACTCTCCATCAATCTCCGCGACAGCTCGTCTCCCGCCGCCAAAAATCAAACAAACCAAAAAAAAGGCTAAGCTGCCTGACGAGGAAGCTTAATTAAGACGCGCTGTCGAGCTAAGTAGAGACGGGGCGCCGGCTCCCACTGGCGCCCGCCGGCACGCCAAACACCCGCCAACACTTCTTCTTCCTTCCCACTCTGCACGTCGCTTGGTCTTTAACGTTCAAACAAAAAATAAAAAACAACCTACAAAACCGTTCCTGTTCCCCCTCCCGCACACTTACAGACGCCTTCTCGTCAAACCATCATCCATCAAACCAACCGTCGTCCACCTTGCACAACATTCAATTATCTCGTAATTGATATTCGACTAACCGACCTTTTTCTTTCTTCCTGTGTCTTTGCCTCAGCTATCAGCCTCCACCTCCCGGCTGTACTCGGGATCTGGAGGCTCCGACCGCCATCTTGTCTGTTCCCGCAATTAAAAACCGGCTGCTCATTAAGGTGTGGCGGCGGGGGGGGGGGGGGGGGGGGGGGGGGGGGGGGGGCTGTGGGAAGGATGGAGATGAAATGATGGAGGTGTTTTACGGCTTCCTGCCAGCGCCTTCCACCTGCATCCTGCTCTCCAACGTCCGATCTCCTTGACCTCCGATGACAACGACATCTGCTCCTGCTCAAACCACCAACAAACACACACACACACACACACGCGCACGCAGACGCAGCGTGGACGACACACACTCCCCGAGAAAACCCACGCCAGATGGCATCATCGGCTCCGTTTGCTGCGAGGAAGGAGGCGTGGGAAAATGGGCGGCTGAGGAGTGGGGGGCAGGTGGATTGGGGGGGGGTTGAGGGGGGTTCGGGGCGAGCCGAGGGGCAGCTCATGTTCAGGATTACAGATCTTAAGGTGCTTCATGCCCCTCCATCCATTTGTAAATAAATAAAACAGAGCGGAGAAGGTTGAGAGAGTAGCGCAGCACCCAGCTGACCTCTGAGATGGGGAGGGGGAGGGGCCATTTAAAGGTCAATTCCGGTATCCCCCCCCCCTCACATCTGGGTTATCGTGGCTCTGCGTCGGCGCCATTATTTTTGGAGTCACCGCATCAGTTCTGTGGCATTTAAAGCCGCATGGCATCGCTTTGGGCAGAGGAACGGCAAACTGACTTCATTTCCCAGAAGCACTTGCGCCAGCACACTGCACGCTCTACGTTCCAGACAACTCTTTGTCTCGTTTTTAATTCAGATTTCAGAGAGTCGTCCCCCGTGCTACGTGTCACACCTGTTTGGCGCCTGGATAGCGTGAACGGTAGCCACGCCCACAAAGTGAGTTGGTGTCTCTTTGCAGGGTCAAAAGTCAAGGTGTGTGGGCGGAGTTAAGAGGAGAAGAGAAAGAAAACAATGACACACACAAAGAAAGACCCCAAGAAGAAACAATCGAGAATTCCTTTCAGGCACGAACGTGACAGCTCAGAGCAGGCCCCCCCTGGCCCCGCCCCCACACGGAGGCCCCGCCCAGCCGGCTGTGGGTCAGTGGGTTTCTGGCGTTAGTTATTACAAAAGTCCATCACGTCACAAGATCATGAGGCGTCACCCACGGCTGCTTTGCTCCGGTGGGCGCTTTTAGAGTTTGGTGGTGGTCCGAGGGTCTCTCACGTCCGCTGTTTTTTTGGCAGACTTGGATGAAACACACATGGAAATCGCGGTTAGAAGCTGACGAGCGGCAGTTTGACAGAGAATATCTACACCCTTCCTTGTTGAAGCTGTTGTTTTTTTTTCCTATTGCACATTTTCTCATGGGTACAGAATTTGACAAAGCTGGCAAAGTGAGGGAATTAAGAAAATAAAATAAAATAAAATGAAATAAAAGCGTGAGTAAGGGTAGATGCTACACAGCTAAATGTTGGAAACGTTCCCTTGCAAATTCAGCTTGATCAAACAAACAAAGCGGGATACAATAATCACACTATGTGCTAAAGCAAAAAATGTTAAGAGTGATTCAACACATTTACATAATGCCTTCGTCGTCATGGAGAGGGAAGATCCTGCCTTAGAGGAAATATTATCACACTGATTACAAAATAATGTAACGTTTTTTTTATCAAAATAAATGCAAATATGCAACATTCTCGTCCAATAAATTATGTTGGGGTTTTTTTCATTATTTTGACTGCTGGGCAATCAATTTTGCATATCAATGTGACTCAATTTGATTTTGTAATGCCCTAGTCTTATTTTGAAAGGTCAGTTTTCATATTTTTTATCAATCAAAATAAATGCAAATATGCCACATTGTCACCCAATAAATGAAAGATTTATTTCCCTTATTTTGACTGCCGGGCAATCAATTTTGCATATTAATGTGACTAAATTTAATTTAGCAATGCCCTCGTCTTATTTTGAAAGGTCAATGAAGTTGATTGTCAAACCGTTAGAGCAAGTGAAATTATCCAGAATAAATATGCTTCAAATCAGGCATTATGTAAAACACAATAAAGATGGAAGAAGTGTCCATGATTTGCTAAAGTTGCAGCACACAGCATAGAGGAGAGAAAAAAAAAAATAGAAGTCAATTTTCTTTTCACAAATAAATTATCACCCAATACAAAAGCATGCTACAAAAACAGTTTTAGCTGCACTGAGATTTAAGGAGGAAGAAAAAACCAAAACAACAAAACATTCAATTTCTGCACAGTTTGCGGGCAGCTTCACTGAGCAGCAGTGCGTTTGGTTTTGCACTGAGGTAGACTGGCTGCTGATCCCTGTGGATGGGGTGGATGGTGACAACATCACGCTGTAGTACCCTCAAACATCCACAGGAGGTCTCTCTTTCTCCAATTCTACTGTGAGAGACCGTGGTGAGTTCACTGCCCCTGAGAGAATCCCTGTACTGCAAACTCGATTCTCTCATACGAGGTGGAGAGAGAATAAAGTGACAAATTAAATATAATAACGAAAAAGAAAATAAATAACATGCTGGTATTGACTGCATCTTTGCATTAATGCACAATAAAAGAAACAACATTCTTTTAAAGTGCATTAATTAACAAAACAGAACCACTTCGTTCCTCATTATTGACACTGTGCGATCACATTCGAACAAAAAGACTAATTCTGCTAACTGCGATCTAGCAGGTACTGTACTTTGTTTAATAATAAGATACTGTCCAGCAGAAATAAAATAAAAAGTTAGCCTCGGTACGAGAGCTCACACTGTTCATTAGAAAATGTATTTCAGCAGTCTTGAACATCAGCCATTTGATTGAGGAAAATTTGTTTTTTCAGCTCACAATGTGAAAAAAACTCTTTTTAAAAGTAAGTATATTGGGAACCTAATTTGATTTCAATGTGAACGTGAATATTATTTAATATCTCCAAATTCCAACTTTTAATCCTGATAGGGAAACCTTCCCGTGACAATAAATAATTTGCAGATATACTTGAAGTAAAACGATAACTGTTTTTCTATTTATTATTAAAAGAAGTACTGCACAGCAATATCTAATGTTAAAATTTGCAACAGATCAGTAATTTGTCATGTCTCAAGCATCTCCAGGTATTGATTGGAAAAGTTTTTTTCAGTTCAGAAACCTCGTTATTACTTGTACCATAAATACATGCGATGATATTTCTCTTTGGTTTGATCACATTTTGGGCTTAAAGCTATGCAGGCGTGTCCCTGGGATTCAATTACTTCACGGTATTTCCAGTACTTGAGTACATCTCCGCAACAGCGGTATTATTATATGAATACAGAACAAAATATACACAAAATTAATTGTTTCTGGAACTAAAAACACCAGCTAGAAATTATAGCTTTGTAAACTATGTTTCTTCTTCTTAGGTTTTAGGTGCCCAGATTGGAGATCCTGAATGCTCAAATATTAAACTACTCCTTAGTAGTTTCAATTTTTGCAGAAAATAAAAGTTTTTCAAGGCTCAGGTTATTCAAATGTGTTTCCAATAGACATTAGTGGTCTTCTGTGGGTGTCCTGACAGCTGACAGATTTGTGGCAACTTATCAAAATCTTTCGCTTTCACTGAACTTTGGGATTTTGGAGGCACCAGACGCGAGCCGGGAGCTCCGACTTTCCCAATTGGAGGCCGTCGGTGTGAAACAGATGTCACAAGAAAGCAGAAATAATTCTCTAAAGAAGACTCGCATCAACACAAGACACATAGCATGAACAATGGAACTAAACAAAATCACTGACGAAGAGATTCAAACGTTGGTCGGTTTGCTTGATGAATGAGGATTAAAAAGAAATAAATTCTCAGGTGGCTCGAGTCCCTTCGATCTTCTATCTGTGTATTAGACCAATAGCGGCACTCCTGATTGAAACGTCAACTGTGGAGCGTGTCATTGGTAACAGAAATACTCCTGGTGGTGTTCATAGGCTTATGGCACGCTTAAAAGATTTGGTAGATTTCGTATTTTGGCCAGCCACCGTGTGTTTAGGACTTCCGTTCAATGATCAATTAGAAAAGGCACTTATCGGCCATCATAGTCTGATGGGCAGGAACAAGCAAAGCCATCACCCTGCGCAACTTTTCTATCACATAATACAAGAGCTCTTTGAGAGACTCCACTCCCACCCATTTCATTTGCTTTTAA
This sequence comes from Mullus surmuletus, assembly GCA_903171835.1. NCBI lineage: Eukaryota > Metazoa > Chordata > Actinopteri > Syngnathiformes > Mullidae > Mullus > Mullus surmuletus. The sequence continues at coordinate 34,466 of CAESWR010001515.1, read as the reverse complement.
TCTTAAAGACACTTTCCTCCACAAATGAGGCCAATTATTTGTTTCTGTCTCCCAAAGTAAAACGCTTTATATCTTTACAGCTCTCTTTGCATACATTTTAGTAAACCAGCACTAAAAGTGTCCTTCCCTAGCAGATTAAAACATCTTTTGTTCACACAGTCTTCTCATAAATGTTCACTTGCAAGGACATATTGCTTATGGGAGATTGTGAGTAACATTCGTAGGGAATGACGCCACCCACGTCCTTGGAGACATCAAAAAAGGGGTAGGGGTGGGGGGGTTAGATGATAATTGGTATTATTTTTTCCGCTCTAGATAGTTGGATGGGACCCAGCCCTTGCGGGGGAGCAGGCTGTCCTGCACCTGGCAATACCACCATCCATTGGGGTTCCTCTCCAAGACCTCTAGACAGGTGCCCTCGGTAAAGCCCATCGTCTCCTCATCGCCGCGGTAATCGGCGATAGACACATACACATCCCTGGTGTGGTTATTGTGGATGAGCTGGTTCTTCTCTACCGGCTTGGGCCGGACTGTGGACACCGGGATGCCGTTGCGTTGGCTCACTCTGCTCAGGGAGTCTTGGACGTTGCTCGAGCTGAACCCGCTCCCTGAAGATCCCAGGCTGCTGCGCTCGGCCGGCCTTGTCTGGCTTTCAACCACCACATGTGGCCGCACGGTGCTGAAGGAGGCGTTGCGGCGTACGCCGAGTGTAGAGGAGCCTGATCCGTAGTGATCGCTCCTGCCAAGGGAATCATTTCGCCTCAGGGACCCAGTCATGTAGTGTGTGTCCTTGGCTGGTTGTGTCGTCGTCACAAATACCGATTGAGGCCTCACCGCCACTTGGCGCACCCCGTTCCTCATCCGGACACCACCGTTAACGATCCCAGACGGTTTCGAGAAGCCACCGGGAGGCTTGGAAGGAATGGGTGGCGTGTCCCCTCGCAGGGTTTGATGCTGCTTGCTCCGACCCTGAATATTTATATTATTTAGGGCCAGAACATGCTGCTCGTTCTTCTCCAGGCTGTTGGACTTACTCCCACCACTTCCATGTCCGTCTGACTCTAACCCACCAGTGTCACTCTTCTGCCTGACACGTTCCAGGTAGTATGAAGGAGCCCAACCCTCCTCGGACCCACACCGGACGTACCACCACCCACTCTCCTGCTTCTCCAGAACTTCAACCTCAACCCCGGCTTTGAAGCTGATCTCGGAGTCCTGAACTTTCTTATAGGCGTCGAGGGAACGGTAGAGGCAGGAGCCCTCAGCGTCAGAGTCCCCCCGGCTCCCTTTGGAGTAAACAGAGGAAATATCGGACATACTGCGAGAACACACCGAGTCCTCTGACGAGATAACTGAGGCCGTTTCAGAGTCGTCCCCACGCGATGGTTTGAGGCTATGTCGAAACTGAGCCGTGGGCCTCAGCTGGCGTCTCAGAGAGCTGATATCCATCCTCTCAGGACTCTGGGGTTCTGATTTAGTCAAGAGTGGTTTAGGCCTGACAGAGGGCTTGGGTCTGGTAGACGGGCTCTGACCGATTCTCTGCTCAACGTCCCGGGTGAAGCCCGAGCCTTTCTTGAGGCCTCTGCCCAGTTCATCTGATGAGGAGTGGGGACTGTTGTCCTGGGACCTGAAGCTTATATCTATGTGTCTTCCCAGAGTCTGGCTTCTCCGATTCATCTCTGGCGTCATGGTCTTCATGGGCCTACCTGGCAAAGGTGAGGATCCGGAAGGTTTGCGAGGAACTGTAGAGGAATGGTAGCTCCTTGGAGAATTGGGCTCGCTGGACCCTTTGGTTCTGGTTCCCTCTATGCCACTGCTTGGTCTAAATCCATCGTTCTCATAGATACACTCTTCTTTAGCAACCTCCTCCACTGATCGAAAGGAAGTTCTTCGGTGGCTGAAAACCGGGGATGCCTTGCAAACGGGAGGGGAGGCTTTGCTGGAAGGCGGGGAACTGCGGTACTTGTTGCCGACAATGCTGCTGATCTTCACATCGAGGGGGCGCTCGTCTTTGAGCGAATCTGTGTCCGATTCCCCTTCGCATCCAATTGCGGGGACGTCATATTCTGGTTCCTCGTACACTGGTCTACTGGGCGGCTCTGAGACTTTGGAGGCTGAGTTAGCAGGAGGTGGGGTCTCCTCAGAATCTTGCTTTTTGACTGGCGGTGCAGGGGGTGGGACTTTGGGCCGGGTCAGGGTGCTGGATCTGCGGCTCAGGTTGGGCTTCTTTCGTTTGTCAATGTAGGAGCATGGGGCCCAGCCTTCCATTTCCCCAATTTGCACATACCACCAACCTCCGGGGTTCTTCTCTATCACCTACACAATAAGACAGGGGAGATATAAGCTATATACGAAATACATAGCTTTAATTCAGAATCAAACAACTATCATCTACATAAGAGTGTGTGAGTGTTTGGCATAGGGAGCCCTACCAGCTGCTAATGCCAAAGCTAAAGCTAATGTGGAGCATAGAACCAGTGGAAGGCAGATGTGCCCGTCTATTTATGAAATGCTGAAATGCTGATGCCCACTTGTGGCATCTCGTACAATAACGTCATATAATAATATAATATCAAATATTTTTCTTGAATATTTGTTAGTCTGAAACTGATAGGACAAGACAATCAAAGACGTTGTGTTGTTGCACTGACTGAGTCATCTCCCTCAGACATCTATGCCAACAGAGGATTAGTCAGCTGCACATTATTTTATCTCCATCTTTGTACACGAGTCTCAGCGGAATAAATTCTGTCTCATCATCCCCTCCACACACAAATGTCAAGGTCGTATCTCCATTGCCCTCAACCACCCCGTCTATCTGGAGAGCGTGCTGCCGACATACATATTCAATGAGCACTGACTGTTTCATCTCCGCGACAACGCTGTGGACCTTACATCAGCCTTTTGTCCTCCACGGAAACTGATGCCATCGGAGATTGAGGACTGGAAATCTGCTATCGTGTAGTACTCTGCTTCCACAGCAGGTGGCTCTGGTGGCTTTGGTAACTGAAATCCCTGGAGGGGGAGAAAAAGGAAGGGTAGGGGGTGAATAGCTGACATCATATAAACATTGTATTGTTGATGAGTAGAAACAAAACCAGGACGATAATGTCGTGGGACATTTTCAGATGGAAAGAGATATGGAGACATTTCTTGTATTGTTGCAGTACTGTAACGCTTGACATCTCAAAAAGCAAATAAATGATTAACTCAATTATCTTTCTTTGATGTAAAGGGTCTTGATCTTGTCTAGATCTAGACCGTCAGATGTCTTGGTCTTGTCTCAATCTTGGTGGCCTGTGGTCTTGGTAAAGTCCTGGTCTGTGTGTGTGTGTGTGTGTGTGTGTGGTCTTGACTACAACACTATTAATAGATGTGTTTTTCAGCTGCTAACGGCGTTTGTTAATGTGCCACAGCATTCTTTGCGTGCTTCTGTTTAAAACGCAATTATTCAAGGTATAAAAAACGCCCTGAAGGGTGTCATTGGGGAGCGATGGCTTTTCTTACCAAGTTGGTGTCTCTTCTTGGAGGGGGTTTTTGTCTCAGATTTGGAGAGCCTGACCAAAAGAGTAAAATCTTGTTAAAAAATATGTTTGTCTCTATACACACTGCAGTGCAAGTCCACAAGCTGTTAAAGCAAAAACGATTTTAGTATGTGTGAGTGAAATGGAAATCCGCACACCAAACATGACAAAATGACACAGACATTCTTGTAAGTCTGCATGACAAACATGTTTTTAGATTACACCAGCACCTCCACCAGCAACACCACCACCTCAGCACCATTAGAGAGAGAACTGGTGGATCTTACCTATAGCATCAAAGCCTACACAGAAAGAAAATGGTTTCATTTTAATGTCTGGTTTATTCATTAGAAACCCTCCCGTTACTGCTTTATTCACAGTTACGCAAAGCTGAGATACTCGATTGCCAATACTCACCAATTTCGACCCTGTGAGGAGCCACTCGTGCGACAGCTGGGGATCCCTGTTCACCTCTGGCTTTTTCGTTAAGGGCTGAGATCGCCGCGATTCCCAGACACGGGCTGTTGGTGTCGCGGCCGGCGCTCAGCCTCCGGCCCGTCTCGGCGTTGATCTCGGAGTTGTAGGGCATGGGCAGGCTGATCTCACTCTTGGAGATGTGGCGCTCCGGAGTGGTGCTACCTTCACCTTCCGTCTGGATGTCCTTTTCGCTGACTGACTTCTTTTGCAGCAGGTTGCTGATCTCCATGATGTTGCCAATGATCTCCACAGGACCAGTCAGGGTTTTCTTACGTGGGGAGAAATCCTCTTTCACCTTTTTCAGATAGGATGCCGGGGCCCAACCTTCCTTGCCTAAATGCCTGGGCGGAGAGGACACACGGATTAACGATTGATACATCTTGTACATGTTTGTCCCATTATTAATCTTCAGAAATGTTTGTTCACAGCTTATGAGAAAGTCTTCTTTTATGCATTGAGAGTTACATTTCCGAGAGCTTCTGTCACAAATTGGGAATATGGCAGATTGAATGGCATTAAGGACATTTTATGCATGTTTATTTGCGTCCTCGGACTATAACAACATTATCAAATTGAATAAAACAAACCTAGATCTCCAACAAGGTTTGTGTTTTTCACAGTGTTAAACATAGTGACCCAAAAATCCTTGGGACTACAACCTTCTATCAAGTTTCAAGTGGAAACAAATTGAACCAATACATACTCTCCTTGGTCGAGGTAATAACAGCAACCCACCAATACCGTGCATATTGAAAAACACACAATTTTAATTGGATTGACTTTGGATAGCCAAAGGCGAGTAAACAAGCTGCATAATATATGCAAAGAGACAGTGCTTCCCCACAATTTAACATCCATTGTTATGCTAAATGAGTAATTTTAGAGTGTTTTGTGCAACAATAAATAATGTTCCCAGTGTAAGTCTGAGTGCCTCAGGTGGTGGGCTGTTTTGTGCCCCACAACTACAGGAGTGCCCGGCTTGGACTTCACTGTGAAATATGGTCCGTGGAGAGCAGCATGACTAAGATGTACATCTGGAGGATTAAATCTCCTTGGACAAAATGACAGCAGCTGAGAGCTGTTTGAACAAGCAATCAACTATTGAACATCAAATTTGTGACGCTTTCCTATACAGGCTTGTGCTGTATATGCACACGCTCTTAACATGCATTTGCATGTGTATGTGAGATGCCATAAGGCAGCATGTGATAGTGATCAGCTGTGCGGCGGGGCTCCACTCTGATGTGCCTGGGGATAGGAGGAAACAAACAACTGGCAGGAAATAGACACTGGCTGAGCAAACAACACACATATGTGCAAACACACAGACAGATGCAGACGTGCACGTGTGGCATCCCAGGCAGGACACCCGGTCGGTCCGTGGAGACCAACATATGTTAATGGTTTCTGCTCGTTATCATGAGGAGAGAGCGTGAAGAACAAATGAGAGCTGCAGGAAAAGAAATCACGACTGTGAGCGATCTCATTGCTCTCTGAGGACTTTCCCCTTTTGACCCTTCCCAGGGCAGGGATTAGGGAAGGGCTTTTGCACCTAGCATGAAATAAATTCACTTTACAGTGATATTAGTGAGTGATGTTTGATTGTTAATATCATTAAAAATTCTGTAAAAAATATTCAGAGATGTCAGAGAAAACAAACTGGTCCTCAAAATGCATGTTGTGTTGTATCAAGCTAGCTAGCAAGACACTAGCTCGGAAGACCATCCAAGACACTGGAGTTAGCCAAGCACAAAAGCTGCAGAGCAAACTCCACAGGGTCATATCACAGATGTACCGTTGATGTACCTATGTTTCCAGTTATATTATAACAGCAGTATTCATATTTTTCTCAGTTTTAGCCATCTTTGTGGGTGTGTAGTAAGCTTTCATTGTTTATTTCTTCTCTTTCTGTGTTTTTTGGACCTCGAAAGTAGCCATGATTTGACCGGCCATAGACAGCACAAAACCTTGTTTTATACCTTACTATGAAATGTCATCAGAATTACATGACTGATATCCAACCAATAGAGGCAGAGTCATTGTATTTGTACAGCAAGTTCAGTCAATCACTACATTGCCTAAATTTAAGATAATGTTGAGTTAGCTTCATGACTAATGTTAGCCCATTGCTAGCTAGACAAAATCAACAAGCAAATGCATTTGGTTACAGCGCGTCAGGCATATTGCATAATATTCCAGGGAAATTATGGGATCTTGATACAAATTTGACACCATCCTCTACACTTTTGGGTATTTGGTGTTAGAGTTGGGTGCACAAAGCTTCAGCATGTTGGCTTCTGCTGAAAACTTGTCTGATCTCCCTGCATAAATACAATTTCTAACACATGATTGGATCGTACATGTTTAAGGGAGGGGCTTAGGGAGGGGTCATTTGACAAAGAAAACATAACGGAGGTCGCAGGGGCAGACGAGCTTGTCCCGAGGTGGCTCTTCTATCAGCTGATTCAACGTAGCTCATGATGGAAGGTGCTTACCTTATGTACCACCAGCCCTCCAGGTTCTTTTGGATGACCTCCACGGTGACCCCTTTCTCGAAGCTGACCTCATCCTTTCCTTGGCTGGCGTACGGCTGTATGGTTACATATTTTTCCTCTGGAGGCGAAGAGGAAAGAGAGGGAAGAAAAATTATGAGTGAAAAGTTTTACAAGAGACAGACGGACACTGAGGAGTTAAACCAGCTTGTAGCCAAAGCCTTCCCGGAGGAGGAAAAATTGGAGTGTGACCTACTTAAAATGCTCTGGCTATTTCCATACCAACACAAACACTTGTCCTACACAATAATAGAGCGCTCTCCCTGCTGGCCCAACATGAACCCCTGCAGTCTGCTTCTCGTCCTGGCTGAGAAGTTCTGAAGCTCTCTGGACAATGACACAACGCGCATAGCTCTCCACTGGGGGATCCTTCTATCAGCAGCTGGCCAACATCTGGGTCTCCACAAACATGATAAGTGTTTATATTTGGATCATAAGCCCCTTACTTACTTATGATCACTGTCTGACCGGCACTCCTCTCTCACGCTCCTCTCAGATTTCAGTTGGGAAAGAAAACTTACAACTGGCTTCAGTCAGGAGCAGAGGAGGATTGGGAATTCATAGATGCCAGAGTGGAGGATGGGAACGGAGGAGGATAAACTGGAGGGAGATGATTGGTGGGTGGACCTATGAACTGGTAATTATACCTGTTTAAGATGGGGTCGAACACATCAAGTTTGCAGTTAATATTATGCAATATTCACTTTTATTTTGATCTACCTATCAACCTAATCTTGCACTTTTAGGAAAAAAATAGTAATTTTAAATCAGCTGGAAGAATGAGGCTGTGCTGTGCAGACACACTCACAGTTATTTGTGATTTATACGGTCAAAATCCTTGATTTTATGACAGCTCTTTCTAAAAAATAAGATGGAATATGCGTTATGTATGTATGAGTTCTTATGTTTTTTTGCAGTTGTCTGTGCGAGGCAGTGGTGTTTTAATGCCACGCCATCATCAAACTGTAAACGTTTCCATGGCAACAGAAGAAGACGTTACAGCGTGATGAACATGCTGCATTTTTGCACTTTCTGCAGGGATAAATTGAGAATTTTTGACGTAAAAATGTGGAATTTTGCACTGAAATCAGACAAAGTCTTGTTCTTTCCTCTCCTCCAGTGAGTTGATGGAGGGAAAAAAAAGAAAAAAGGAAGCTGCTTTGATTTAAATGGACATCTGATACCATCAGTATGAGGGCTGACTAACGTCTACAGGCAACAACTAGAGAAAATTTTGATTTAAAAGCAATGGTTCCTTTAAGTGGATGAATTATTATTTCATGTAGAGGAAGAATAACACCTTAAATATGCAGCGTGATGACGTGTGGTTGTTAAAAATTGATTGGGAAACGTACATCCATTATGTAGTAAATAAACATGAAGAGTGTGAGCTGAGGTGACTGGTAGACTCTTGGGGGAAACGTGATGGGCAGGGATGACATCTCAGAGGTGTGTGTGTATGCGTGTGTGTGCACAGGTTTTTCTGAATGTTGAGCAGGAGGGATTTTATATTCCTTCCCTGCATCTCTTTTGAGAGCAGCTGAGGTCAATAAGCGGAAAGCCCGGGACTGAAGCTGAGCTCACACACGGCGCGTAGAGGACGATGGACAGGGAATTACAAATCAGGACGGCTCACACGAGAATCAGACGTACAAAATGGACGGAACAGTTTCTTTTGAGCCATCGTGGTTGGAACTTGTAATTCCCAAAAGGCCAGGATGCAAGATGAAAGCAGTATTTCTCAGTCACATCGGCCTGGACTTGTGCGTCAGCGTCCATGCGTGTCCATGTGTTGATCTGAGTGGGCGGCAAGCAGCAGTCTGTAAATCTGATTAGAGATCTGCTGTAAGTAATAGCGGTCTGCAAATGTACGCAACATCTCCAGCAGGATGGAGGGAGGGGACGGCTGGAGCGGAAGACATGGGTCCTGCTGCGAATAAGACGAGGCCACATCTCCGCCAGTAGACCATCAACCCCCTCAGCGAGGCCGCAACACCGTAACCTGGCTTGGAGTCAAAACCAACACGATCTTCTGTGTATTTGCTTTTGTTCTACTATCCACATCTCTGGACCACTTCCTAATTTTCTTTATGAAGCATCATGTTAAGGGCATTGACGTCAGTGGCCAGGCTTGAGAGCCCATGGCGGCTTTCTTCCATTAGGAAATTAAACCCTCCAAGCACATAAATCCTGCATGATTGGTCTTTGTTTTCCGTCCTTTGCCAGTGCCACTAAATCAAACTGTGTGTCAAGTGTCTGAGCCGCGCTGTAAAACCTCACTCACCCATTTCTTATCGCTAACTCAGCAATGTATTATCAGGCAGGGACAGCAGCTCCTGCATTCGCAGAGCAAAGCGGGGGAACGGGGACGGCAGGGGAGCAGGGAGGATGAGGACCGGAGGAAGGAATTAGGCTACTTTTCTTCACTTTTCTTGCAGTTGTCTTCAGCGTTTTGGCTCGGGTGCTCGCCATCTGCTACGCCGAGCGGCTCGCCCGGCCAAAACGCTACCTGCACATCGTGCTATTTGATCCAAGTCTGACTGAAGCAGAGCAGCAGACGGAAGGCAGCGTACAGTAATTGGGCCGAGAGTCAGCAGACAGTAATACAGTTACAAAGTAATGAGAGGTGGGAAATGAAAATGCTGGAAAATATACAAAAAAGATCTCCAGGACTTCAGCCAGCAGCTGTAGCTTTCATAGTGAGGCTTTTTTTCTGGGGTGGAAAAAGGGCTACTGGTTGGGGTGAGGGAGCATAGAAATTAACAAGGCTATTTGAGTCTGCTGTCATTGGGTTGTTTTAACTGCCTTCCAAATAGAAAGGGCATCTTCCTCAGAGCTGCACCTCTTCAATCGAAGATGATTTACATAAAGTACCCTATAGCATCTGAGAAAAAATGAGTGTGCAAAGCCACCCAACAAATACTTTTGACCTTTGGGTGCGAATGGAAAAACCATCTGGATAAACAGCGATGACCTTCATGTAAGCGGCCAGTTGAATGTAAGTAAAGTGCAGCTACATCTGATTTCACATCACATGCCTTTAAGCTGAAGACATCAAAGCACACGATGAAGCCGGTCAACCAGTCGCATCGTGTCTTTGCAGGTTTGGCCAAAGGTCTGAGGATTGCAGCGACACGTCAGATGATTGGAAGCGGGTAATTCCTAATTAATGAAAGTGCAAAGACATGTTGTGACGACACGGGCGGCTTTCGACAAAACACTAAGCGCTACACCTCAACATCAGGTAATAAAGCATGTTTCAAATCTGCATCATCAGTCTGTTTGTTTCTTTAAAAGGTCCTTCAGAAGTGGTTTTGACCAACTTTGTTTGAAAATATTCTGAAGAAAGTGAGTCTCGAGTGTTCTAACATCTGTTGTCTAGTTGCCGTGGTCTTGAGGAGTCAATGAGGTCACATGTGGTTCACCCTCCTGATCTGATAGTTGTTGGTCACATGAGTTCAAGAGTGAATGGCTTTTAACTTCCTCGGGAGTGGATGAAAGGGGAGCTCTGTAAGAAGATGTTATGTGGTGTGGTGTCCAGGGCACCAACTCTGGAGATGAGACAGCTGGAGGAACCCTGACACGCTTCGAACTAACCTCACTTACCTCACAGCAAAGATATGTGGCCAGAACTCTCCAAGAACAACCAAGGTGGAAGCTACATTCTGTCTACACACCCCAAACAGTTCAGAGTCCAATCCAAGGACTGCAAAAACCTGAGAAACACAAAGCAACGCAGAGCTCCATCCTTCGCTCAATAGGCATGATACCATTGAGGAGGGCATCGCACTGGGTAAGGCAGCTGGACTTACCAAAAGGTCCAGCAGCCTACTGGCCTATGAGAGATGCAATGACCTGAAGGACTGAGAATATCCTAAAGGTTCTGAGGAGGGACAACAACAAAAGATCATAGTCCGTTCATCAGAGGGGACTGTGGTGCTGCAGTATCAACACTCCCTTCTCCTCTTTGGTCAACCCATTCATACATGGGCTCGTATTGAACATGACTCATGAGAAACACCTCATCTGGTATGTTCAAACATAAGAATGTGGGCCAACAGGTCATCACATTTCACACTTTACAAATGTGAGCTGAAAGAGCAAATTTAGCTATGTGGAAATAAAGTAGGTGCCACATGGTGAAATTCCAGTGCACGTGGTCTCCAAAAAATGCTTCATGCCCTCATTCCTCCGGTGGCGACAACCGGCCGAGTGACTCATCCACACTCTATAAAGGTTGACGTCTTGCGTGATTAAAACCAGTCTGCGGACTGGGCTCCTGCTTCATTTCACCGCTGCTCACCGGCTCATTCCATTGACTACCAGTCCGCTTTGACTCCAGGCCGTCTGTGGAGGGCAGACAAACTGGAAATGGCGATTGTACTTAAGTCTCCTGGGCTTACAATCTAAGAATGTGTTTTCGATGTTGGTGGACCTTGGAATGGTCAGGGGTCCATTAGGGTCTGTGGGCAGTGTAAGTTACTAAATGAGCTATACCAGTGTTCACCAACCTTTTTTACACTGAAAGCTACTTAATGGGTCCTGAGTCTTAAAGAGGGCTACCAGTGTGATACACTCCTGAAAAAACGAATTTGCTTTGACCTTTTAAGTAGAAAAGGTCACAGTTCACGCAAATGTATCTAACCTTCATGTATAATAAACATATGTTTAATATATTTTTAAGATAGTGTCATTTTCAAATCTATATAAATGCAAGTGTGATTAAAACCCCTGATCTATAGAAAGACACACAACTTCAGAATTGAGCTTGTATTGTGTTTCATCTCCTATGGTTGGACCTCGCTAGCTGCTACAGAACAGTCAATGGTGGGGGTTGGGGGGTTGAGGGCGGGGTCTTATGGAGCCGCAAAGGAAAAACTACTTATAGGCCCTGACTAATTCTGAGATCAGTGTCTGAATTACAGTCTGAGAGAGCGCCAACCTCTCCCAGACTTCGACTCATGTCTCGCTTTCAGCACGAAGGAGAGAGTGACTCGACAAAACCATACGTAGCTCACCACTTACAGAAACTATGAGCATCCAGGCCCTTTTTCATCCTTGTCTTTTTGAGGAATTACAAGCGAGAAAAAAAAGTAATTAAGAGTGTTTCAGACCTAAGGGAGCTTGCTTTAATTAAGCCGCGACGCTGTTATGCAATCATTTACGTTCACCGGGCTCAGCGGCCGTCAAGGTTGCTGCGTTTGTGTGGTAAAGCCTCAATTATCCAAATCTGTTCAATGCAGTCCAATTATTTTGTTGCGCAGCGTGAGCCGAGACGCGTTCCAGGTTTGATGGAGTGAGATTTGAGATTTCTCTGTGAGAGCCGACTCGCGGCCACCCAATGTGCCGCTCCCGCTGGAGACTCAAAGCCAGTTGTTGTTGGCCGCCTCGAGGGGGACGTAAACGGGATTGTTTACCATCATATTCTCAAAGTACACACGCGAGGGGCCGCTCGAAGGGTTCAACACCGCAGAACTTCAACACAGACACTGTATGCTCGTTTTTTTCACAGCACTGTGCTGTTTTGGTTCACTTTCACACACTTTTGTCTCCTAATTTCTGACAGTTGTTACTCATATTTTTTACACTGACATTAACATTATCTGGATATAAACTCGCAGCCTTGATGGAAAAAAATGCATGTAACCTATTTACATACCCCTTATACGCGATTAAACGCAGCGCAATATTGTCAAGTTCCGGAAAACAACACACCCACTCAGCAGTGTGTGACACCCCCTCTGGCAGACATCCCAGCTTACAAACACTTCTTGCATCCAAGAGTGTCAGATCTTGCAACTGGGATTGTTTCCCCCCATTCTTCTCTTTTTCCTCACTATTCCAGTTGTGTATTATTCTTAGACTGTCTGGAATGCACAGCTGAGCCGACCACCAGTGACTTTTCACACATAATTACACAAAAACTGGTTCTATTGGGTGATTAGTGTGTGCTTCCTGTGTTATACTGATTTATATTTTTTTACATTTGTGTTGTATTTACATTTGATTTATTTGATATTAATATTTCTTATATTTCATATTTAATTAAATTACGAATCAGAGGCAAGCACTTAAATTATAAAATGATAATTGATACAACTTAAAATGTTTGAAGCAACATTTTTTGCCTTGCCGAATGACCAGAGCTACTTTTTACCAATTATTATTTCTAAAAATGTGACTTTTTTAATCACAAAGAAAAGATGAACTCCTTCCATTATCTTTTTTTAAACTAATGGAAGATTTCTTAACTGGTAACTTACGATTGCACTGCAAAAAACTATAGGCAGCATTTTTGTAGTGTATCTTCAATCAAAAATATGCACTTTTTGATGTGTACTTTTTACTTTTTTAAAAGACAACACAAAAAAATGCATAACTCTTTTTTGGCAACTCTATAATAGTGCTCTCAGACTTCTGTAAACCTACAAATAAGTGCAAATAAGTGACATTATAGTGATTATAGTATTTTTATGGCCATTTGGGTGCTCACTAAAGTTACCCCTTTTTATCACGTCTGTTTTATCATATTAGACGTGTGTAATACTTTGACGTGTGTGTGTGTGTGTTTAAGTTGTCTCCGTGTTCACCTCTGCTCTGCTGTCGATTGACTATACCCCCGAGGGTCCAGCGGCGGTCCAGCCTCTTCAGATGGGCCTTGCGTCTCTTAGTAACTGATGGAGATGAGGAGCAACCAAAGGGGAAAACAAAGAAATCAGGAGTTAGTGTAAGAAGCATGAGTTAGCCAAACAAAGGCAATAAAATAAAAAAGTGCATTAGTAGCTAAGAGAAGTTCTCAGAGAAGATGGTGAAATAACATCTCCACCATCCTGCAATGGTACATTTTAGCAAAGAACAATGAATTTTAAGCAAGTAGTTGATGTCCAATAAAAACAACAAAACAAAAAAAATCTTTGTCGTTAAGGATCCATTATTGACATTTGCTCGACCACTTTATGGCCGACATTATAAAGTAGTCCAAGCATTACTTCAGAGTATTTAACGCTGCCATGTAAATGCAGAGGGAAGCAAAAAGCAAAACGGTACATGGGAGATTAATTGAAGGTTAGAAAAAAAAGAAAATTGGGCGCCACCTTTTCTCTGACGCTTGCAGACTTTGCAAACTGGGCAGCCAATTATATTTTGTCTCATTTATCATTCAAAATAAGCGTCACTGTGCTGAGCTGTAGGGGAGGGATAAAAACATATTGAATGGATGAATTACTTTCAATCTAAAAAAAAACGGATTAACTTTGGAGGGAAAACAGGGCTGAAGCCTCATAAGTGACTGGAGTTTTGCTGGGATAGTACTTTTTAAAATTGTATAGTTATTACACAAATATACCCAGTACTTTTTCATTAATTTTTTTGCTTTTTGTACAAACCTAAGCAGCTTTGCATCTTTAAATCATTATATAAAATTAATACATAAAAATGATACATATAAATGGACTACAGACCCTATCTGATCGTCGAGGTATCAGCCAATGGCTTTTTTAATCAACAATAATAAACAAATAGGGTCAAGGAAGATGGCCCCGCCCATTTCTGCTTCAGGTTTCCTCAGTTAAAGGGAGGTTTTACTTGCCAATGCTTGCTATTGGGTAATTAGTTGGGTCTCTGTTAATATACTTCTACCAAAGAGTGTGACTAGACTTACCAAATGTTAAGAAAACCATTTGTTACAAATTGAAGCTATGTCAATAAATAAGATTGAACTTAATTGAAGTAGAATGTGCTGCTCGTGAACGTGCATCTTCATCTTTTCAGCGAAAAAACAGCAAACAGTGCCCCATTTCTCCAACAAGGTATCCACGCTGTAAACACAGACCCTCCTTCGCATCCTAATATTAGCTTTAATCGGCTAGCATGACTCAGCTGGTTCGGTGGTTGGACATTAATGGCTGTAGACAAGTAAAGTGTCCGTGACAAAGACACAAACCCCAGAATGCACCTGATGACATCAGGCTCCGTCGTCCGTGTAGGAGTGTGGGAGGAAGCGACGGACGAAACCAACATTAGTGTGTAAAAGTATGTTGATGACCACCATGATAAAGTAAAGTGTGAGGGCTCGTGATGAAACGCAGCTTCCGGATCATAAATCAATATCAATCATAAATCAAATATTTCTTTGGATGACACATTTCATCCTCTGTGATAAACAACTAATTTTCTCATCATACATTTCAATTTCTGAGCATTTCTGTGTGAAATAACAATTTTGTCAAGTGTAATTTCAGACTCCATCCCTCACTAATTACCTCATTCAGCCATGTTCAATACTGAAGTACGGTATTTTTATTGTAATTCATTCATTTTCTCATGAGGGATGTTATTTGTTTGTGCTCTTCGGCTGCCGAGACACAGAATTCCCCATTGTGAGATCAGTGACCACCTCTACTACTAATATCAGTTTCATATCCCTTTCTCTGACTAATTGCCACTTCTTGAAATGAAGCTGTTTTCTTTTCCTCTCGACCCCTCTTTCACCTCTTATGGCAAAGGCAGGATGATGGAGCGGCAGTCCATGTGGATCTTTTTCTCGTCATCAAGAGTTCTATGAGGCCACATGGAAGGCAAACATATTCACAAGAGGACGGGACGGAAACAACACTTGTCCATCGATCCTCCTGCTGTGGTAATTCAATTGCCTCTCTGCTGCTCGAGCGCACACACTGTGTCCTCCTCTTCCTCCCTCTGCCATCCCTCCTCCCTCTGTCTGCTTCTTCTGCTTGTCATTTCTCCTCCTCCTCCATCTCTGCTTTCCATCCATCCCACTGAGCGCCACCCTGCTCCCGCTGACCTCCTAATTGAAATATCAGCAAAGGGAGGGCACCAAAGGAAATGTTATTTCCAGGTCATTTTCGGCGGGTCGGGCCGGGTTGGGCTTGTTGGTCTCCCTCCAGCGCGCCGAGATGTCGACGGAATTAGGTTACAGACCACGCAGAGAAAACGAGACGGAAAAGACAATGGGAAGTGAGAAGGGGGAGATGGGGAATAAGAAGTGACAACGTGTGTAAACAAAAAGACGCAGAGTCCACGGGGAACGGGGACCCCTGACCGAGGACGGGGGGATGGAGCCCCTCACTCTACGCGTGTGATGGTGAACCCATTTCACTATCAATATGATTTTAAATGCCACATTAATTAATCGTAAGGCTTGCTCAACATGTCCTTTAAAAAAAAAAAGGTAAATAAACAACAATAAATAAAAAAAAAGAGAATTTATAGTAATATAAAGTAATATAGAATAAAACAAAAATATTATACATAATAGTCACAAATAAATTAAATTGAATAAAACAAAATATAGGACTATATTGGAGCTCACAGGCAGATTAGCATGATAACGTTTACAGTAAAATCCCTCCCAAGTGCGGCTAGAGATAGCGGATTCTTTTAATGTTCATTTTTGACATCATACAAATGTTAACAAATGTGTAAAGAAGATCTTTAATCACGACATCCCTACTTGCACAGATTCATTTAACTGAATTAATGAAGAATGAAGGAAGCAATGTCACCATCAGAGTCGGCCTACAAGCCTGATGGGAGAACTTTGATCTCATTTGAGGAGCATCATTCGTATGATGGTCATCATTCGTACTCAAAGTGAGATAATTACACTGATTGAACCAGGAAGAGGTCGGAGCTTCATTTAGTAGGTTACAGTCTTATCAATTGGTGAAGTAGGCAGTGCTTCAGAGTGGCCAAACTCTCATCCAAATATGGAAATTTCCGACTGCTATCAACCAAGATTCCAAGTCAAGGTGACAAAAAGTCCTTGTAAATGTACCTTTCCACTTTACAATCAGGGATCATTAATTCATTCATTCATTAATATGATTTGCAGCAGTAAAAACCATGAACTAGGCTAATGGGCTAAAGGTTGCTGGAGGTGGGCGGAGTTTGATATGGTGGATGGAAGCAGCTTGATGATGATATTTACAGAAATTAATGATTTGGGACAGTTAAAACAAAATCTATAACATAGGCAACCCTAAGATGGAAACCAAACAATCAGGACTTTATATAACACGGCATCGCTTGTAATGAGTAAATTAACCTTAATTCACATGAGCAGTATTAGCTAATGCTGATTTAGAACATTAGTTAATTACCGGTTAGTTGATTCTGCACTAACTAATGCTGATTAACATACCCTTACTGTGAAGGGTTATCCTTTTATCCGTTCAGTCCTATGGTATCTATCCGTTCAGTCCTATGGTATCTAAACAAAAATAAAAATGTCATCTATAATAATACCAAAACAATCCTATTTAATAAGGGGTGGGAGAGTACTATCCGGTCTTGATCCCTTATCCTGTAGCAACTCTCGGCCAATCTCCAAACTGCCATTTATTTCCAAAGTTCTAGAAAAGTCAGTATCTTTACAGCTCCTAACAGCTCTAAATGATAATCAGTTGTTTGAAAAATTTCAATCTGGGTTCCGTAAACATCGTAGCACTGAGACTGCTTTGTTGAAGGTTACCAATGACCTGCTGATAAATGCTGATGTTGGTGATGTCTCTGTTCTTGTGTTACTGGACTTAACCGCAGCTTTTGACACAGTCGACCTATACCATCATGATTAGCAGACAGTCAATTTTAGGCCCAATGCTTTTTTCTATCAATTTGCTGCGATTGGGCAACTATCCGCAAACATGGCATCTCCTTTCATTGCTATGTGGATGACACTCAACTGTATCTGCCAGTGAAACCTAACAACCTCACTGAGCTGTCCAGCCTAGCTGACTGTCTTACTGACATCAAAACGTGGATGTCAAAACATTTCCTCCAGCTGAACTGACAAAACTGAAATTCTTGTGATAGGCCCTGAACACCTGCGCTCTCGGATGGAGTCGTCTCTGGGCCCTCTATCTGAGAACGTTAAACATGTCTCCATGTCTCCGAACCTTGGTGTTCTATTTGATTCTAACTTGACCTTTGAGGACCACGTCAGCAGGCTGGTCCAGACCTGCTTCAACCACCTCAGGAATCTCTCCAGAATAAGGTCTATGTTGAGCTTTAAAGACTGTGAAATCATTATTCATGACATGATTTCATTCCATCTTGATTATTGTAATGGTGTCTTGACGTGTCTCTCACAGAAATCACTCAGTAGACTCCAGTTGGTCCAGAATGCAGCTGCTAGGCTGCTAACTGGATCAAGGAAAAGGGAGCACATCACTCCCATCTTAGCCTCCCTCCACTGGCTGCCAGTCACTTTCAGAATAGACCTAAAAATTCTATTGACAGCCTTCAAGGCTTTTCATGACCTTGTTATTACCCCATATGTGCCTGTCCGCAACCTGAGGTCCTCTAGCAGGAACCTGCTGGCCATCCGCAAATCAAGGTTGAGGACCCCGGGTGATGCTGCCTTTGCTGTCCGAGCTCCTCGTCTGTGGAATCATCTGCATGAGGAGCTCAGACTGGAGAACTCACTGTCCTCCTTTAAAACCAAGCTAAAGACTCACCTCTATGGCCTGGCCTTTGAGTCCCCTTTATGACCTTGTTTATCTGTTTGCTCCTCTCCACCTGCAGTGTTTTTGTAATTGTTTGTTTTCTAACCTGACCGGTCTAAGCAGATGACCGCCCACTCTGAGTCGTGGATCTGCCCAAGGTTTCTTCCTAAAAGGGAGTTTTTCCTTGCCCAAGTCACTTTGGTGGGATATGTTGGGTTCCCGTTTTGTATGTGTCTCTATTTTGTGTGTCACGACACTACACTTATATATGTCCATTTAAAGCACTTTGTAACCTTGTTTTGAAAAGTGCTCTACAAATACATTTTATCATTATTATTATTATTATTATTATTATTATTATTATTATTGCACATATGGCACAACAGTTTGATATTCTTAACCTCAAGAAAATGAATTATATGAAGTAGGAAGTTTAAAAAACCAGAAGCATCCGGTCCACATGGCTATTATTCTCCTCCGAGCACTATCCCTCACAATATCTATTACACGGGAGTGAGAGAAATCCATGTAGAGAATGACAAGCGCACAGTGAAGTGACAGTGGCAGCTGTGCGGGAGCTGTCATCGTCTCCGCAGTGTGTGTTTGTGTGAGTGAACGGCAATGAATGTTCACAGTTGAGTGACGCCCGGAGGCTGGCATGTCTTAACGAGATGCAGAAAGTGTCGGATAATCCAGTGGCACTCTGCAGCACAATTAACTATTGCGCCATCCTTGTTTTATTAGCACGCCGCAACTGCTACAGATAAACTGTGTGGTGAGAGGAAGAGTTTAATTTCCCATCAACGCACACACGACCGCACTCTCGTGTGTTTGCAAAGGGGTGGTAAATTTCCGGAACTTTCCATGGGAAGTTAAGCTGGGGAATTTTGGAAATATTCACACATGGGATAGAAAACGTGGCATTGTCCAAATTAAGCTGTTGCTAAGATAGCTCCATATTAAGCTAGCTACTTCAAATGTATTCTCCTTCTTCACCATTTAAGAGGCTAGCTAAGCAACAGTTTAATATAGACACATGGAATAGCTAGTGAGTTCGCTCTCTTAAATGGTCAATGATAATGTTATAAAAACTTACTTGACTTCACCTAGTCCGCACGCTCAAATTTGTGGCTTTAATAGTTTCCTGCTTTGGTCTCAAAAGTGAGGCCTAAATCATCTGTGCATGTGATGGAGCAATGCGTAGTGCATGTAGGGGGCGTGGCCTACATCATCCACGTGTGTGATGGAGGAATGCACGGTGCATGTAGGGAGCGTGGCCTCAATGACCCTGCATTAAATCTGGTTGTTTTAGTCAAGAACATGCTACAATATATTTTCCCAAACTGTATTTACCTTAAATTTTGTAATTTTCTGGTTTATTCTCATTTACTCCTGTTAATTCCCTTATATTCCCACGAAAGAAATGCTGCAGAATGCAGAATGCTGCTGATGACAGCGATGAATGATGATGCTCCATCCCAGCAGTCAGACTAAACAGTGAGGGGGGAAAGGGTTAACAGGGGAAAAAAAGATTCCAGTAAGAGTTGCAGCCTCCCCGGGGAGTGAAAGGAATTTACTCTGGTGCCAAAATATTGCAAACCCCTCGACTGTGGTCCGGTACCATTTCACCATGATGCTGCGACCGCGGCCTCCGAGGCTCCTGATGTGTGACTGGGAGTTTGTTTGTGTGTGTCCACTGTGTCAACGGATAAAACCAGACGGACTGCTAAACAAAACCATTCTTAGGAAATCGATGCCAGTACCTTAAAGAGACACTATGCAACTTTTCTAAGCAGTGTTGCCTCTGCTGACAAGAAAGGTAATTGCTGATGCAAGGTAGCTCAAAAATTTGGACTGTGCAGATGCTGAAGTTGCCATTAATGGTCAAAAATATGCAAGTTGGTTGGAAACACAACTGGTGGAGTGTGACGTTGAACCAGGTGGTTAATCATCGTCACATAGTTGCATAATGTTGCTTTAAATGCATTCTTCACTCAACAAATCAGCTGGAGTTGTGGTTTTCTTTAGATCCAAACCAGGTTTTATTTGTGAGCTTGAGCTTACCTTCTCCAGTCCTCGAAGTGCCCAGATCCAAATCATCCCTGGTTACATTCTGCGAGTCCAGATAAGTGGCCGGTACCCAACCCTGCTCCTCGGCGGTGCTGACGAACCACCAACCTGGGCGAAGAAGCAGATAAACAGATAGAGATGAGCAAATTAGTTCTGCTGCTTATCGTGGAGTCCTCGGGGGAGAGGACAATTGGCACCACAGAGGATTTGAAGCAAACACTACAAACGGCAAGTCATCGCCGACTGTCCTTCAAAAGTGCAGCGAGTGCGCGCGAGCCAACGGCAACCGCCGCGCATTCCGGCTGGCTAAAATGATTCTCTGTGGCGGTCTAACACAGAGATCTAAGGCAGACTTGCAGCGGCTCAAATTCGTACATACCTGGAGAGCTCTCTTTGATTCTTTGATACCACTACAGACAATGAAAGGGGAGGAGGACGCTGGGGGAAACGCTGGAGATTGAAGTTAAACCGATCAATGGAGGCAGAGAAGCGGCTCTTTTTAAGATGAAACCGAAGTGGGTGATTAAATGTACCGCCTCCATCCTGGCCGGACATCCGACAGTGGACGAATCAAAGCTCTGCGGTCCGACAGAATAAAAGGATGTGAAACCAAGGCTCTTTAATTAGCACTATAGAGATACAGCCGAGGGTGCTTGGTCATTAATCAATGGATTAGACAAGGGGGGGGGGTTCTAAAAGTGGTGTGATGTCCTCTTTGGACATGTAGATCCATAAAGCAGATGTGGGAACATTTCATCATATTCATCATCACTTTAGGTGCTCATGGGTCAGGAATGAAGGTGGGGGAATCACCACAGTCCCACTTCTAAGACTCCCTAACACCAGTTGCTCCACAAATAATCATTAATTAAGACTTTACCAATGCATTAACCATGATGTGTTTTTGAAAAAGCCATGTTTAATGAATGCGCAAGACGTTAGAACCTAAATTATGAAGTAATGCTCTGCTCATAATCCGCAAATCACACATCATTGATAATTGATCATTGACTTAATAAACTGCAGTAAGTTGATTGACATATGAGTACAAATCATAAAGTCTTTATTGATAAACATAGCACGACTGACAATGGGATTGCCTCACCGATTAAAGTCAAAAATCAATCAACAACAATGTTATATTCAATGGCATCGAATCATAACATCTACAAAATTCTGAAGACCCTCTAAGACCTTGTCTGGACTCGACCCAGGTGACGAGCGACCCATATACCCATAGACTCATTGACCCATAGACCCATGGTGTGTTTTCCATTGCACCCTTAGTTTCATGGACATCAGTTAAGGGTTTAAGATAGATGTTCAAAGATTGCCAAAGCATTTACCATTTGCCCCGTGTGTTTACCCATTCCTGAATAATCCATCTGTCTCCATGGAGTCTCATGGAGCTGTGGAGGTTGTAGGAATCAGCCGAAACATCACAGCCTACAGTCATGGTGTCGCTATGAGCTCAACTTGACTGACTTCTACCAAACCCATGGATGACAGACCACGGTTTGAGTGCCGACTAATGAGACGTTTGTGGCCGCATTAACCCTATCTTGTTACGTTATTCACCGTGCTGACTGAACACAATAACAAAAACACATGTCACTTTGGATGGCAACCAAAACCAGAAGAACCCGGAGGCAAGTCCTTCCACATCAATCACTCTTTGACAGTGTGTGTGTCATTGTTTAGGTAAGACCGCCTTAAGAATTGGTAAGACCTGCTCAGAACATTTAACATCATCAAATCTGGAGCTAGTGGACAACCCAAAAAGTCTAAGTCTAGTACAATATACGTTGACATTACTGCAATAAAAGCTTTTTTTGGTCTGAATATGGGCAGTTCAGTACTTGTGTGTGACCCTCCCATGTCTAAAATCATTTTAGTAGGTGTGATGGAATATGTATGTATATACAATATAAGGGGCGGCGTGATACAGAGGGGTGGGGATGACAAAAATGGCTCCTACAGTTCACTTTTCGGCAAACACGTCTAGAAATGAGGTCATCCCGCCAAGTGTTTACAACCACATGGCTCTGCGTTCTGATGCGGTCGGGGAAGCGATGGTGAATCAACCTTTCACGCCCTTTTTTATTACCGGGCATGACACCAATCACGTAAACACATCTTATGAGTGATGTGGAAAATATGGCTGCAACATAAATCCGCATCACAGGGAGAGGGAACGCCGATGGTGGCAAGGAGGGGTTTTTTCTTTCTTTTCTTTTTTTATAGTGTAAAACGGGAACGAGCGGAACGAGTCATTATGTGAGTCAATTGTGTTTCAGATGGACAACACAATGGCGCCCACATGGCAGCCGCGCAGCTAAAACTCATAATGACTTTTTCAAGACAATGAAAACACAATTTTCATTTCTGTGGAACAAATACTTTTCTGTGACAATGTCATGTGATTGGCAGGATAATCCACTTTATGGGTCGAATACACACTGCCTCCCATTTAACATCAGTATGAGGTTATTGTTTTATAATTTGCCTTTTTTTATAATCTGTTTTTATAATGTGGAGTAATTATTTTACAAATTTAGCGGGTTTAACACGAAAGAAGAATTCGTTTTTTTTCTATATTTAGTGCCTGTTTTTTCCATTCGTACCATAAGACACTACAAAAAATACTACAGAAAAACAGTAGATAACCAAATAAATGATTATTTAATGAACTCACAATTATTTCTACTGATTGCCTATGATTAGAACAGGATTTGGGTAAAAGTATGAAACATATTATACTAACGCAGCTAAATATCTCAAAGAAGATAAGAAGCTGGAGCATCAAGTCAGTTAATTGACAATGTAATTGGAAAGACATTTCAGCAATTCAATTATTTTAGATTTATTTTGGTGCAAAGTCATTTTTATTGTACCACAGCTTCAAGAGAAGTCTCGACTTCTTTGCTATTTACTTTGAACCCAAAATCGGTTTCTTGCAAATAACAAGGATGAAACAGTAGCACTGGGGATGGGGGGGGGGGCTTCCAGAAAAGCTGCAGCACTGGGCTCCATTTCCACAAGAAGACATCAATAACGCCACAAACTGCTATTAAAATATGATTGGTTTGACAGATTATAGACCGCAGCGGAGGAGCTTTCCAGCCCCCTTCATCAAGCCCCATCCCCCCCCCCACACACACATACACACTCAGCCGTGTTTGCACCGCAAAGCCGGAGCCACCCCGAGTTGACAGTTTAGCATTAAAAACTAGTCCTTTCCAACACAGAAACCCCAGTGAGATACTGTCTCGTCTGCTGAACGACTCACAGCCCACACAGGGTTAATTCATCCTGTCGAAACACGGGGGTCCACACACAGAAGCTGTAGTGTTGCACTCCCCACACCGATGTTTTCAGACTCCCGAGGAGATGTCACAGCGCTGTCTGGCTTCAGCAGAGGTCAGCATAGTTGGTTTTTGGACAGTTCGTTTTTGTCAGGTTAATTTAAGACTCCCTGTTAGCTGGGACTGGTGGAGGTAGCCGCGGCGTCATGTGAAATTACATTTGACACCTCAGCGGTTACGCTATGCTAATTAAATCTTACACCATCGCTCACTGTTTTAGAAGCCGGCTTTTATAATGGCCAGCGCTCACCACAGGGTTGGTCCTTGTAAAATCAGGAGGGGCTGTCAGACTTTGATATCGAGGGGTGTTTCAAGTGGAGAAGGGGTCTTTTGGGGTGTAGAGGGTTGATATGTTAGCTACACCTCTCAAACCCTATTGTCCCCTGATTAGAACAGCAAACCATTATAACTATGGGCTCTGTTTTCGTAGACCAGGCAACTGAGGCACAGCGCTGATGTCTGCGCATCCTGATTTTCATGCCAGCTCAAGGCCTGCTGTCGGTGTGTTTCCCAATTTGGTAGACCGGGATGCACCAAGAGGGGTGTGCCGGCGCAGCTGATGGAGTGTGGGGGCGGAGATGCGCTTGTCAAACTGAAAATTTGGTGCCAGAATGTTGCATTCAACTGATCTAAGTAGTCTTTGGTGGATCTGATTGGGTGCAGGTGGACAGATGCTGAACTCCGCTGACAGGTGTGATGGATGGTGGTGGTGGTGAGACGTATTTCATCCATAAATATGTGAACAACACTCATCAAACCCTTTGAATCATTGGAAAGATTGATTTATTGAATTATTCATTCATCAACTTGACCATCAGCTGATTCACCATGACGCATGGAAAATGATCTCTTCTATAGCACATTATCACATTAGATAATTAACTAATTAATCCCAAATACCTTCTGTTTCAGTTCCATCATCAACAAAATCAAAGAAAAACCATCAGTGAAAAAAAAACAAAACAGAATAATACCCTGCTGTATGAGCTACTCGGGGTCTCGACGGGACGGCTTCAAACAAACTTATATTTGATTTATATTTGATTGCCCGTGATTGAAGAGCAGCACATCCTTCCCGATCTCAGATGCGCAAAGCTGCGCTGGTTTACCAAATTACCAAAAAAGATCTAAGGCCACCTCTGGTGCAGCTGCACCTTGTGTGCAGCTCACGTGCACTTGATCTACGAAAGTAGAGCCTTTTGTGTTGATCTAAACACAAGCACTATGCACACAAGATAATAAAACAATTTTCCTTATAGCCAAATTCTGGGACCCGCTGTTGTTTTTGGACCGCAAGCTCCGGTCCATCACAAAGGTAAAACCGCCGCCAAAAACCAGTGCATTTATGTGTTTATTTCCTTTGTGTGTGTTTATTCCTGAACATCAAATGTGAAAGTATTTTGATCCCTGAAGCTTCCAATACATTTTATGTCGCGTGAAAGGTCAGCCAAGTAGTAAGAATAGCTTGGTTCATATAAAACACATGCTGGAGCTCTTCCTCTCTTTGGCCCACCTGGCATACGGTAGAAAAACAAAATAATAAATCTTCTTCACTGATAGAGCGCAGAGACACAGTGTGGAGACAGAAACAGTCCTGTCATGAGTCTGACAATTTCAAATGAGTCAGCAGGAGCAAAGTGAAGTATGTGTTCCCATGCAAATTGTGGAGAAGATAAAATAATCAGTGAAAAATTGTGTGTTAAGTGGGATTTAGACTATCATTGGGTTATCACAAAATCAGCAGATCATCCTGGATGGTCTGTCTTCTTCAGAGAAGCCAAATATTCCAAAGGCCAGCAACGTTTGAGGAGCCTCTCTGAGCTTCGGCCTCCGCCAAGTGCGCACATGGTGGTGCGAGGCGAGGCTTTGGCGGCGCCCAGGTCTCCAATAAATCCGCTTCTGGAGAAAGTGCGCGCGGTAAAAAGCTGATAAACGAGGACCAGAAAGAGCGAGCAGTGTCCCTCCCACATCTGCACAGGCAGATCTGAGGGGCTGAAACGCTCTGCAGGCAAAGAACACGACAAAAACAGAGTTGGACACTGAAAGTATTGAAAGTATGGTGAAAGATGGGCAACTCGGATGGAGAAAGAGTTATTACAAAAATGAGATTGCAACATTTTATTCCGCAGCTTTTACTTTGCAGATTGATTGGGGATTACACTATGCCGCCTCATCTGGGTACAAGTTGTCAGTCTTATATCAATTAAAGCTGCATAAGACAATTGTTTTCTGGCAAAAACAGTATTTCTTTTAACATCAGTGAAGAAACCTTGCAGCAAATCATAATCAATTATATTGAATATTCTTTTTTAATAGCATTCAGTGTATCAAAGTTTCTTGATTTTTACACAAGCGTACTGGTAGGACACTCGGGAAATGTTGAAACCAAAAGAATACCGAATCCTGAGGCCTCTGGGAAATGTAGTCATTTTGTGGGATTTTCTATTAAAGGGTGGTAGGCAGTGAAGTCGATCTTGCAAATGAACGCACATCGATGTGATGTCCGCAGAAGGTTGGGGGCCGACTGTGTTTTTGTAGATGATGAGATGTTGTTCTGAAGCTGTGCAAGTCCTCTCAAACTCAAACGCATCAGTGCTCATTCCCTGTTACAGTGAGTGTTGAGTCTTTCTTCCCATCCAGGTGTGCGGTGAATCGGAGCCTGACCTACTTCTTTACCTAAAGCGAACGCAAAAATAGAAGCGGTACGACGAGCGTGTGTTTTCTAAATCACATTACACGGTCGAGCTAGTTTGTCTGACATAACAGACCCGAGTGAGCTTGTTTTGGAGGATTTATGAGGCGCTCTGCTACTAATGACTAATATTCAGAGAGGGTATGCGGCAACACCTGCTGCCTCCCACACTTACACACACTCACACAGCGCATAGTATGAATATGTAGGACAGTAGAGACACTGGAATTGGCATTTCTTACATTGCTGAGCTCTAATTGGAGTTTGGAGCTATACCGTGCCTCAGCAGCCGGTAATTGCATGCTTTGTCCTCTCGAGGGAGTGGAGGTCAGAGCAAGCACAGTGCTACAGTAGCTAAATGGAGCACGATGATCTCTGGCTACCATCGCCCTGGAACCCCCCGGCAGCACTTCCTGAGGAACAGGAGATGCAGAAGTGAAATGGGTGATGCAAATCAGAAAGTGATGGACAAAGTTGAGTTGGGAAAGGCATACAATGGGAAGACAAAGGAAGGAGAGCCAGCAGATGTTTGGCGAGCGTGTCACACTTAAGTTCCCCGTCCGACAACAACGCGGCTCGCTTTCCTCTGGTTCTCTTTGCGGCTTCGTCAAGTGCCTTTGAAAACCTTGTCTGTTAGAGACGTGACATTTGGGAGGACACGCAAGGTGACTGTCTTAAGCTTCTAATTGGGACCAGATCTCCCGAAGAGCAACTAGTGCTGGGACACCGTGTGTTTCTGCAGGGTAAGCAAGATCGGGACATTAAAAAGAATACCCTTAAAATAGCCACGCGACAATTGTTCCCACATGTAACACGCTGTGTGTGTTTGCTGTACCACCAGCTGAAGCAGAGTCATTACTGGGATTAAACAGGAACACCAGTCTGACCCAGATCAGAGGCATCATTATATGTTTTCATACCTCATTAATAGATTCCAGTTTGTCAGAACATAACACCCCCTTCATGTTTTGGTCTCCTTGTAATGAGATATTTCTAATAAGATTCCCTGAAAGTCAACTATGTTTAACATCATAGGGCATCAAACAGACGTTATTTCAAGCATAATATTTGGTAATTTAGCAGCATTATTTGTAAATCTTTATAGTTGTTCCTCGATTGTCTAAAATTTCCAATCTTTTCGCAACACAAATACCTTAAAAATTGCCCCAAATTAACCAGGAAACTGGTTCTTTCACTGCTCATCAGCATGATCTATGTTCCATCTTGAAGTCCACTTCTGTGAACACACAAGGGTTGACTGTAGTAAGTCAAGTCTCACTTTAAGACTTTAAAGTTTGTCCCAGAGTTAAAAATAGGATATATGAGGGGGAGGGGGAACCGGCCCCTTTGGTGGTGTTTCTTCCTCGAAAGTCACAGCCAATTTCAAGGTCCTGGTCTTTATTGACACTGTAAGATGAAGGCATTATGTCCCAGTTTGAAGCTCAAATTACCTGGTTGTTGGAGTTTTTATAAAATGCAGTTTCATGCCTGAGGCCGACTTGTTATGAGTGAAAGGGGATAGCCGGCCGCGGAGCTTTCAGTAACCCAAGCCGGCTAAGCATCACGACCAGCGCGGTCAGGGGAAACTCACCGATCCTGTTTGTGGTGAGCAATTGTGCTAGCATATGCTAACGTCCTGTGGCTATCTTCTGATGCACTTCCTATAGGCTAAAACTTTCATCAGAATCACTCAAGACTACATCGAGCCATGAGGATCTGATTTCTGTCTGTATCAGGATGCATCTTTGTTTATTGTTCACTGTGATTTTCCGTCCCAGAACCCATAAAGACGACTCCCCGCCCCGGCTTAAGGTTCAGCCTTCGCTGAGCCTCTGCTATCCCCGGATTGTCGGAGCTCAGATTTAAGAGCGATGTGACTGAGGCGGTTTAGCCTCTTTATGGCCCGGAGGCAACGCTAACGCTCAGCTCCATCCTCCCCAGAGAGCCCCGTCCACAGCAGCCGTCCTCATACGGAACATCATAACAAGCTAACCCTCAGCCTCAGCTAGTACTCCATTGGTTGTTTATGTGCTGCTGTTTCTGACTCCTATGCCAGCCAAAACATTCCTCTGGGACAATAAAGTTCACCTTACCTTACCTTATCACAATTTCATTACCTAACCTTATTTTTACCATACCAGCACACTTTGACTCGTATTGTTGCTGTTGTATTTGCCAGCACAAATGAGTGGTTATATCAAGCAAGCATCTTTGCAAAACCTCGTTAGTTTTTTTATTCCCAACCATTCTTTTACACAATGGCCTACATACAGTTTATTCCAAAGCCTGAGCCAAAGTAAATTCTTTTTTTATTCCGTCGCCTTAAGCTAAAGGTGCGTGCACAGCCGACGCGAGTTGCCTACCAATACCAGTCCCGTCACGTGTCCATAAAATGGCTCATTTTTTCACCGTCGTGCAAGGCGCTCCTGTCTCTTCAGTGACATCACGCCCACTTGGTCAACTTCCAGTTTCTACGCGAAACGCGAACCTTTATAGAGGATTTCGGCAATGATGAAGACTCTGGACGATGTTCTAGTCCCAGAAACACTGAAATGCCCTCTCCATCCAACACACAGCGTGGCTGCGCGTGCACACACAGGCATCTAAGCCTAATTTAAAATGCTCAGATCAACACAAACACAAACATAAACTGCAACAGTGGGACAGTCCCCAGTGCAAATGCTAAACACTCGGACCAGTCAAATTGAGCCACAGTGTCATAAATCTCCGGGTGCCGGCACAGCAATGATCTCCTAGCAGTACAACATCCAGTGAAGCCGGTATAGTCAATGCTGATTGGCTGTTGCAGCACAGACACAACATCGCCTGAAAAGTTCAATTTTTCAACTTTGGCGACCGAGTGACACGACCTGGCCACTTGCCAAAGCGGTAGTGCGACCAGGTCACATCGCGTGAGGCAAGGTGTGCATTGAAAGTGGTCGCCGAGTTGGCGTTCGTCGTGTCCACTGTGAGCACAGCTCAAGCCTCATACAGAAGGTTTAGAGCAGTGTGAGATCCTGAAAGCAGGTACGCATCGGGAATAAGCCTGAAAAGCACCAAATAAAATACAACACATCTTCCAAATGGTCTTACTGGTTAGACTGGTTAGAGTGTATCAAACACCACCAGATCCCCAAAGCACTGGGGGAGGTGTCTGTGGTGGTTCCTCAGCTTTAAATAGTCCTCAAGAGGAGATTTCTCAAAAGTTTCCATGCCGTGTTTTTCTTTTTTTTTCTTTTTATGACTGACAAAGCATCAACCCTCTTTCCAAAACAGATTAGTTAAATATGACAACACATCGGGAAGAGGTGGAGGATGTTCGGTGGAGAGTCGAGCCATTAGAGGGGTGAGTGAATCCGTCTCCTCTCTTTAAATCAACTGTGACAAAATGTTCCTGTAATCTGGCAGCAAGGAGGCCAAGACATTTGGCCTCTCCAGCAGACGTTGTGGCTGAGGCGGCACACTAGCCCACGGCCTGCTGTTAAGGTCCTCCTGGCAGATCCATTAGTCCCAGCTGACGAAAAAACAAAAAAAGATGGAATTTTCCCCCTCGTATTCCCTCATCTGTCTGAACGGAGGACTTAAATTTAGCATTTGTTGTCTGAGACAAAATAGGAAAAAGCAGACGAGGCCAAACGGTCCTCAAAACAAGTTTATGCCTTTGTTATGTAACAGGAATGAAAGGAAGGGAGACGTGGAAGCGGAGGTGACGTGTAACAAGTTCACCAGAGATCTCCATGAGGTGTATAACACAACACAAGAACATTTTACCGACATACTTTCATGAACCGGGAAAAAGTGGGCGTTTCTAATCATGGATTTGGGCATGTTTTTTTTTAATTATTTGGGTGGATTTTAACACTGCAAATGCCAGTTTGTCTGAATAACAAAAATGCATTTTTTTTAAATAAAAAAATACAACAAATCATATTATTGATGTTATTATGATTCTGCATTCTTATATTTCCGCAGTGACAGTTTCTGGGGACAAAAAATTACATTTGTCAGTCTTGGTAATCGGCTTCAACCTGAAAGCTACATATCAAATATCAAAAAATATTTTTTAGGGATTTTGACCCTCTAAATGATCGAAAAAGGTCTGGACAAAAAACGTCCCCAGGAAATCTTAAGGGTTAACAGCAGAAGAAGAAGAATGATGGTGGCCACCTCAGAAGCATCAGCCTTGTCTACTCTGTTGTCTCTGGAGGTTCGGGAAGGGGCTCTAGACACCCAAGTATCCAAACACATTCAGTCCATTTGCAGTCAGCGTCCCACCTGGCAGACTTTTCACATTTTCATTGCTGCTTATTTTGCATCATTTATAAGACGGAGCATGACAGGACAATCAAATTCAGACGTCAGCTTTGGGAAATAAGCAGCTAAAACGTCTGTGGCCCACTTGGCTCCGGAGGGATCTTGGAATTCTCTACCTTCTGGGTGATGATGCGACCCAAGTCTGCAGCTTTTTTTTTTATCGCTTTCCTAGCGGCTCCAACACTGTGAGAGACTTCTTCGCAGGGGGATCGCCGCTCACGCTATTTCATCCAAGTACATGACGGTCCCTCCTCTCGCTTGCAGCCTTGCGACCCGGCCGGGTTCTGCCGAGGCCGGGGCTCCTGCTGATGTGAAACAGCTGGAACAGCGAGGCCAAGCATTCCTCACCCAGACCCGACTGAGGGGCTCAACACGTCACCACGAAGACGACAGACGCATCCAGGCATGATACCCTCATCATGAAAATGTTGGAGAAAAGGCCGGCTGAAATAAATCTTAGCTTTGCCTGGAGAGGGTTTTAAACATCCCAGAGTGACGCACAGATTGTTGAAGAAAATAAACTAATTAACCCTTAAGAGTTCCTGGGGACGTTTTTGTCCACATGTTTTTGACCATTTAAAGCAGGGGTTTTCAAAGTTTTGATAGCTGAGCGCCAATTTAGGAACCCAACATTGGACTGATGAGGGAAAAACATCCCATTTGTAATCATTTTTCCAGGTTGCATCTCTACAATTGGTCTGCATCCACACCTGTGAGATCTAAACCACACCTGTAATTACTGCTTATCCCTATAGATGCTACTAAAGACACCGAAATGGAGATTCATACTATCAAAGCAATGTACAGTTGGATTAAAACGAACAACTGTAATTCATTGCGAGCCGCCAGAAATGTCTCTGCGGGCCGCCATTGGCCGGGTGGCCGCACTTTGAGATCCTATGATTTAGAGGGACAAAATCCCTCAAAAAAATATTTGCTATTTGATGTGTACCTTTCAGGCTATTGGAGTTTTTGTATGTTTTTCAATTAAAATAATGTGTAAAGAAACTGGCCCAAAATATTAACAATGTTGGGCAAGCTACTTGCAAAATGTAGTGAGCTAAGCTACAAGTTATTCTTCATTAAATGAAGCCTCACTACACTGAAGCTACCGGCCAGAGAAATGTAGCAAGCTAAGCTACAATAAAATAACAAAAGTAGCTTAACTACATCAAGTCTTTGCTATCTAGTGTTCAATGAAACTGTGAGACAAACAGATCAGAAGAGTTCAACTGTTTAATAAACCCATTCAAATGACTTCTGATCATTTCGGTATAAATGACATTAAAACTCAGTAACTTTGTTCAAACCACCGGAGCAAAATTACAAGACATGTTCCAAACAGTAACAGCTTGGCAAAAAACATGTCCACTGGCAGGAATGAAAAAGTGTGTCTGTGTGTGTTTGAGAGAGAGAGAAATCTATTTCTCTTCATGGAACAAGAAGTTTGAAGGATACGAAGGTCATCATCCAGATCTGAATGAGTAACATAAACTAAAGTTTTACTGTTCAGTTTCACCTGTTTTCTCATCACACACACACACACATACACATACACATACACACACAGAGTGTTATTCTTTTGCTGCCAAAGGACAGGTTGCTCAGCTAGTGCTATGTTAGCTGTTGATGTTTGCTGGCTGAGTTGTGATGACTAGCTTAGCTTGCGATTGTTATGTTAAACACCTGAATGTGTGTCCTTAAGTATGTATTTGACGTCTTAATCGCCAGCATCTTTTTTTTACACAGTCCGGGTGGGACATCAGCAGCAGGATGGGTACACGACTTACACAGGAGAGATGCCTTTAAGGTTGCCTGGGAAAATGTAGCTTCTGTGCACGCTACCGCGTTATTTGGCCACGGAAGTAGCTTAACTACCGAAAAGCTATTTGATGTCGAAAACAGCGGCGTTATGACCACGCTACTGAGAAATGTAGTTAAACTAGTAACGCCGCTACTGCCCAACATGTTTGCAGCAGTTTTTGGGGAGGGGACGTTTTTCGTTCTGAGGGACGATTGAGAAAGTTTGGTAAGGAACTCTTAGGGGTTAACATCCAGATGTTTGGCGTTGGCGATGAAAGTAGGAGGAGGAACATGAATAAGGAGGCTGCAGTAAAGTCTTGAAAGAGGAAAGGGATATTGGACAAACTCTGGGATGTTTGTCTTGGCACGGCCTGCCTGTGATGTCATCATCATCATCATCATCATCATCATCAGCGTCAGCTCTTGCTCCACTTCTTTGGCTCAATAAATGACGACACATCCAGCTCTTGGGCAAGAGACCCCGATCCTGGGGGTTCAGATGTTGTTCCCCACGCCTTTTACGTGCTTGTTTGACGTTGTGTCTGATGAGCAGATGCGGTCGAGCTGGACGCGGACAAACGCACTTCTGAATATTCATAATTCATCCGTCAAGGACACGCAGTTACGTATGCGTCAAATCCTCCAGAGACTCCTCTTCAACTTCCTGCATGCGCTGAAGTTTAACCAAAAGCCACAATCCACAAAACTAATCTTTCATAATGCCGCTCTATATCAAAATCTCATCACAGCATTATCTCATTTGTGCTGACGGGCGCAATCACACAGACGAGGAAATCACGACGCTAAAACGGACTAATTAAGACTCATAATGGCTCAAAGATGCGCGCGCCACGATAACACACGGCGACCGCAGCCGCACGTGTAACCGTCGCACAGATTAGGGCGGAAACGCTGGAGCGCCGCCGCCTGAGGTTTCCTCCGAGTTGTGCAAGCTGCTGGCTGTCAACGACGCGGCGCAAAGAGGAGCTGCATGTTCTGGTGATGTAAACAACACAGAGTTTGTGGCGTGTGTGTGTGTGTGTGTGTGTGTGTTTTCCTCTGTCGCGTCGTGCATCAACACAGTTCCTCATGTTCCACAGAGACAAAGTTCTGATTCTCCTTGACAGTCATGCTTTAAAAAACAAAAACAGCAGCAAATAGACTTGCCTCCATGCACATACTTCCACCTACACACACACACACACACACACACACACACACACACACACACACACAAGAAGATCAGGAAAAGATCAGAATCAGAATCAGAAAGGATGTTTTTGCCAAGTATGTTCGTACATACAAGAAATTTGCCTTGGTGTTTGTTACAAATCAAATCAAATCAAATCAAATTGTAACATATTCACATACGGATATAAAAAATATGCAAGAAATATATATATACACTGTAGATACAACAATAGGAACATTACATTGGGTGCATGTATTTTTCGTATTATTTTGTAAATTTGTTGTTTGTACATACAAAGAATTTGCCTGGGTGTTTGTTGCAAATATACAAATATATAGTAATATGTATTTTTTGTATCTTTGAGTGTGCATATGTTTACAGTTTCCTTGTACTTTAGTTAATAGATAGAAAGCGGAGGAGAGAAGATGGAGACGTGCCCTCAGAGGGAGGCAGTGGCAACCAGGAGGGAGAAAAAACAACACATCAGGTGACAGAAACACGTCTCGAGGTCTGTGAGTCGCCAAGTCAACAAAAAGGAAAGCAAAAAAAAAAGTCTGCTCACCGCTCTCGCTCTTCTCAATCACATCCACCGTCTCGCCAGCTTTGAGGCTGATCTCCGAGTTCTCCTGCCTCTCGTAGTTGGCCACGGCCACGTACTGCTCCAGCACCATGGGCTCCAAGCTGTCGATCCCTGAGGGGAAGAAACACGCCGTCAGCCACCTGCCCGCCGTGGCGCCGCGCGATCGCCCACCGCCGCCGCAGCCGCCGCCACCACCGACGCCGTGCACCCGGTATGACGCCATGGGCCGACCCCTGCGTCCCGCCGCTGCCGCTCCTCCCCGACCAATCACAACACAAGCTGTCGACTTGGCTGCATGGTCCTAAACGTCTGGCCGTGCAGCCGAGGCGACCCCCGGCCCACTGGGGAGGGCTGAGCCGCGCCGGAGGGGCCACAGGCGGAAAAAGCGCATGGAAGCCCTTCGCAGGGGCTGCATCTCACGCCTACAGTGGA
>CAESWR010001514.1:136218-146448 GCA_903171835.1 Mullus surmuletus | reverse complement strand
GGGGGCAACAAGAACAAGGGAGAGGGGAGGAGAAACTGTTTATCTGCAATGCTGATGTCTTGGCGACAACTATAAAGGCCCTTCAGATCCGCCCACACGTCAATAATTTTGCCTTATTTCGTCATCTCCAGAGAGTTTGGCCGACCCGCTGAGATAAACGCATATCAAACAAGAGACAAAAATCCTGGATTCTGGAGGCGCGGCGGGGGAATATGTTGTTCCTGAACATGTTCTTCCCCTCCAAAATAGAAGACAATTGAGCGCGTGAGCGGCACGGTCGCAGATGTTACGAAGACAACAACCTTCAACTGTGAATTCCATTTTCACTTTCTGCGACTCCTGTTTGCTCGCAAACCAGCAGGCGAGCTGATATTGTGTTTTTTTGTATTTTCTAAGAGCAAAGTGCTATGCCAGCCAGCCACGTGACGGCTCTGGCACGCTCGGGCCCTGCCGTCCCCGGCAAATACATTCACATTCACCCGTATAAACAAACAAAAGCGCCGCATGTGAACTCAGAGGCGCGATCTGAATGGGACTCGGCCACAATTGTTTTATCCGTAAATCAATTGGAGTCCAGGAGGAGCTGAGTAGGAGCTGAGTAGGAGGGTTGGTAGAACCACCCAAATTCAAGTGAAATCCGCCCGGAGACAGAACAGAGCGGCTCTGTGCGGCTGGCAGAGAAAGTAAGAGGCAGAAACAGAAGGCACCAGAATGTCTCCTGGTTATACAAGTGGCTGCTGAATGACATGCCGAGCGAGACCCAATCCAGCCGGCGAGCACAATGGACGCCTTATGATGTGAGTCAGGCTCGGGGGGGGCGGGACCGCTGACGGCACCGCCCACTGGCTGGCCACAGGACACTGGGCACCGAGTACCGACTGGCCGCGGGAGGAGTGGAGGGAACGGGATGACTTGGTAAGAGCTTTGGTCACTTTCCGCTCCTCCGGGACGCGTGTGCGGAGGTGAAAAACACCCCCCACACACACACACACACACACACACACACACACACACACACACACACACACACACACACACACACACACACACACACACACACACACACACACACACACACACACACACACACACACACACATACACACAAATAAATAAACACATGCTTCACAGATACATCCACACGCATTTAGGAACGGAACCCTGGTCTGGTTGTAGAGCTTTGGTCAGCTGCGCCCTCCGTGACTCAACCTTGGCCTCAATAGAACAGACTGTGTGTGTGTGTGTGTGTGTGTGTGTGTGTGTGTGTGTGTGTGTGTGTGTGAGAGGGAGAGTGTGTTTTCTGCGGTCTCATAACACTATGATGCAGCAGCTTCACACTCAGCGTCATTGACACTCTTGCATGGGCTGAGCGCACGCTGACGCACAGTAGAAAAAGTACAGCGCCCCTCTGGCTCTGCTTTCTCATACGGACGCAGCGTTACGTCACTCCGAGCACAAACTGTTTCATGTGGCGCCGCAGTGGAAATTTTGAACTTTGCTCGTACACAGATATATGCACGTACGCTGTATTATTGACTCAAATGTGTCGTATTTTCTCGTCCTGGGTTAATCTTCCGTCGTCCAATTTTTACCTTAAAGAGGCTCGAAGAGGACTCATAAATGCAGCAGCTCTTTGCTCTTGACAGCTGCCACGCTTTGACATTTTCAAATAGATACAAAAACGTCTTTAACAAGCCTAATTGATGTGTCCATTCTGGCGTTTCCACAAGCAACTGAAAAACTCCCCCATCACATCTCACATTCTGCTCCTCTTCCCCCTTAATCTTTTATTTACTCATTTATTCATTTCATTTATTTTTTCCCTGGTTTTATCATATGTCATTGTGTTTATTACTGTTTAACTGCTGTTTTATTGATGTTCATTGTTTTTTTTTTAATTAGTTTATTATATTGGATCTTCTTGCCTGTCTGTAAAATGTCCTTGAGTGTTTGAAAGGCGCATACAAATAAAAGGCATTGTTATTATTATCACTAAAGAGGATGAGGTGTGACACAGTGGGAGGAGCCACGTGATTTCAGATGATTGGTGCTCATCCCTCAGGTGGAGCTCATGCACACACAGCTCATTCTTCTACTGTATTCTTATACTTTTTCTAATATATCTATCGGTTGCACCTGCAATGATCTCCCTGAGTTTGGGGTCCAGGTTGACGGTGCAGGGCAGGAACATCTCCACGTCCCGGGCGGTGAGGACCGGCGTCCTGGAGGAGAGGAAGACCTCGAAGCTGCGGATGTCGCCGTCGATCTCCAGCAGCGGCTCCACGTCCTTGGTGGTGGGGATGTTCTTGGAGAGCCTTCAGGAAACGGGGAGAAACAAATAAACTTTTCATGTTCCGCCGCGACGAAGGAGCTGCACGACAGACTTCTGCAGCTAAATTCTGATTGACGGCGGCACAGCAGAAACAGACGTTGCATTCTGATGAAAAGGGAAAAAGGGGAAATAGCGAGCAGCGCTGTTAAGATGGAAGAGATATGCAACGGTCATCATCATCATGAGAGGGGCGAGATAACCAGATTTAGCAAAGGCGAGATAGTGAAAGGGGGATGTTCGAGGACAGATAGAGCAAGGGATGTTATCTTTTCTCAGCAGAGGAGGAAACCTGAGAAGATGACAATCAGGGTAATTTAGCAAGCGGCAGACGGAAGCGCGTCATGCTGCACAGCTACAGTTAGTGCGGTGTTTGTTATCGCGGGGCCTAAGTAAACACCATGTTTGGAGATCGTTCCATTACTGTGTGATATAGCGTTTCCTGTGTGTACTGCAGAGCCACACTGTGTCACACTGAGAATGGCAGATAAACAATTGGCGTGACACTGTGTTGAGCTTATGGAATATTAATTTCACAAAAATCACATGAACTCCGGCACACATTGTAAACAGAAGCTCTTTGAAATCATTAATACTCTAGTGTTATGAGTTGGAAATACAATTCTAAGCTAAAGTTATACCACTTTAATGGAGAGCAGGCAGCATCACCGGGTGACAAAGGAGGCAAACAACAACAAATCGGAGCAATCATCTCGTTAATTCAATCAGTCAGACGTGGAAATATGAACGTCAGAGTGACTTATGACACAGGCGATTCATCACCGCGCCGTGCCACTCTTATCAGATGAAGGAGGAGGCGGCAGCGGGGAGCAGACGCTTCTCTCATCCGGGCCTCCATCCCTCATTCAAGCCCTTCATCATCTTCCCCTCCCCCGTCACATCCTGCCTAACCTCCCGGATCGAGCCGCCCTTCGCCGAGCTTCAGCCGCTCTGTGTGCTGGTATGCTGGTCTGAGAGCGCAGCCCACCGAGCCGGGGTTCCCCCCCCCCCCCACAGTCTGATCTGTTTTTGAGAGCAAACACAGGGTGGCCTATCTGCAACTTGATTGGATGATTGGTACCATCGCTGCAGCACACTAGCTAAGTCAGGGTGAGGTCAGCATCTGGCTGTGGCTCAACACAACACACTGTTAACTAATAATCCCACTATTAGCCAACCTAATCCAATTAAAGCAATGGATGAAATGGGTCCATCGGTTTGGAAGGTTCCCAACACAGTGAGCTCCTCCAACCTGGAGCTCACCTTCCATGATGCTGCTGTCCAGAGGGCCGACTGTGCGCGAGCAGGTAGGGGTCTGGTTTCCTGTTCAAGGACATTTTGACAGGACAGATGGCTCGTGATGGACGCATCTGCTGTTGCAGAGCTTGAACCGGAAACCTTGTGGCTGGAGAACGTCTCTAACCAAATGCACAATTCTGGCAAGAAATGCGACGGGGCCGAGGTGTCCAAGAAAGGCTATTTTGACACGCGACCAGACTGGGAAAGCTATCAACATAAATGAGTGGTGAAGCCTTTAAAAAAATCCATTTAAGGAGCAGTGTGTAATGATCATTTGTATTCATCTTTTTTAATTATCTATATTATTAAGAAGTACATGCAAATAGTGTGGAATTATTTTTAAAACATTTAAAAAAATATTTATTATCTTAGACTTTGCCGTCTTAAAAATCCATAGGCGTGCAGTCAGCGGTCATCTTGGCTCCGGCATGTTTCTACGGTAGCTGAGGAGGACAAACCCACAATGCAACTCTGTAGCACCTGTGGCAGTAATGTACCTTGACGCTGGTTGCCACCATGTTTTAACCCGTGG
This sequence comes from Mullus surmuletus, assembly GCA_903171835.1. Lineage (NCBI taxonomy): Eukaryota > Metazoa > Chordata > Actinopteri > Syngnathiformes > Mullidae > Mullus > Mullus surmuletus. The sequence continues at coordinate 142,288 of CAESWR010001514.1, read as the reverse complement.
AAAAACAAGAGGACGTAACAAGGAAACCGTAGTAGTAGAAGTAGGAAGTAATAAGGAAACAGTTGTAGTAGAAGTAGGAAAGACGGAACGCTCTGCTGTCCTGACCATTTCTCATTTTGGTCCTCAAAGGCCACCGTAGCTTCACAACATTCTCCCAACAAACCAGAGCTGACATATACACTCACTATTAGTTGTCGCCACACACACCTATTATTACACACTGCTGCTTTAAAAGTTGTTGTTTCTCCGACTCTGAGAAGCGCCATTGCAGCTGTGCACCGGTTTTCATGAGCCTCTTCCCAATCCTGTGTGACGTTCCTGTGCAGATTTGCTACGGCAGACGAGGCCAGGTGGGTCACCCCGCTATCCCCGTCCAAGTGCCAATATAGACAGAGAAAGAGGGAATTGAATGTGATGTGAACGGGGAGGATACACAGCTGGGCTCCACCAGACAAAGCCCTCTCAGTGCTTCATCCAGAACCTTTTACAAGACCCAGAAGGTCAAGGAAGCTCCACGCTGGCACACAGATGAACCCTGCTCATGTGACCCCGGCTGGGAGGGACGAGCAAGACTGAACTCTACCTGCACACAAGCACCACCAACCTGCAGACTGGCCTTCACCATCACAAGCAATAGTCCAACGTTCACCAGCACACACACCTAGGCTGGGACGACAGGGAAATTCAAAATCACCACTGACGGGTGGAGAGTGTGTGTTTGCGCATGTGTGAGTTCACTTTCGATGTGTGTGTGGGTGTTCGGTTCCTTTTCCCATGAACTGTATTAACCCATCCAGCGGCTGCGAGGAGCCTGTGCTTTTCCCCATTTCCAGCTGGCTTACTGCTGTTTATTTGTGGGTCTGCAGACACAGACCAACGGGAGCCAGTGACTCACACACACTCTCTCTCTCTCACACACACACAAACACACACACACACACACACACACACACACACACACACACACACACACACACACAGAACTTCCTTTTGCTAAAGGCACACTCTCCAAATGCTTTCTAAAGAGCCTTTTTATAGGACCGTCTAATATAACTTGATGGTGTGTCTACACAATTTAGTCATTAGATTCTCCACTTGAGCATATTTCTCTCTGGCGTGTTGTCCCATCTCCGAAAACAAGAGTAGCACAGACAGACAGACGTGTCTTCCGGAGAGAAGTCAGAGCAGGCGAGAACAAATCAAGGGCATCCATCAACAAGTTAAACCCTGACAGATGGAAAGGAAAAAGTTTGGGAGAGTCAGAGGTCCATTCCTGACGTTCCCGGCTGAGCGGCCCGACTGACACACACACCTCAGTGCTGGCGCTTCCTTCTTAGTGGCAAATCGGCACAAGCCAATGGACGCCCGACATGGGTGTACAAGTATGCTCAGAAAAAAAGCAGGGGAACGAAGGCAGAAGCAGACGTACTGGAATCTGTCATCCGATAATCCGTCGAACTGATCCGAGCCAACATGCTAAACCATGCTGCTCGCCAGGACAAACAGTACCTATTAAACGACGAGCAGTTTGACAATGAGGTCTAACCGCTTCAGATGACGTCCTCTGCAGCTAACTAATGATGACTTGTTGGCCTCGGCATTCAGCAACTGACACAAATCACTTCAGACCCAGTCATCTTCGCGGCAAACAGACGAGGCAGACAAAATGAACAAAGCCATTCTTATCAGCAATCATCGGCCAAATGACAAGATGGATGCTTGAGCCGCAGCGCCAAGGAAGCCGGCCCGCTACTTTCATGCAGGCGGAGGACAAGCGAGATAAAGGCCGTCAGGCATCCCGGCAGCCGCCGCCGCACAAAGGGCCCATTGACCGGCGCCGGCTTATAGCTGCAGCAGAGCCGGCGCTCGGGCCGCGGCGCTCTGTGTGGTGCGGCCAGTGGGAGCTCTGAGCTTATCCAAATGCTAATAGGTCCCAAAGCTGACGGGGTAGAGCCTTTCTTCTCCTCTCAACCTCCCACACGCTGCAGCTGACGGGAACCAGCAGAATTCATCTCTCTATTCCTTCCGTCCTCCCTCTGGAAGCTGGAAGCATGAATGTGCCACTTGACTTTTCTTTACAGCTGCCCACTGTGCTTACAGACAACATGCGCACAAACGCCACAAAGAGGTGGTCCCGCTGCCAAACATTTCCATAAAGGGGCCCAAAGACAGAGAGAGATGCCTGCCGAACAGACAAACCCCCTGTGCATATTGTCTTTGAGAAGCTCAAGAGTGTCAGTGTCAGACGCTCTGTGACCGATACAACGGTGCGTGGGCGGAGAAGCTAACCAGGCCCGAGTCCGGCACATTCCTCTCCCGGTCGGAGTCGTGTCGAGCCGCTGGCACGCCATCCGCCGCACGCGTGGACGAACCACTCAGGGCCCTCGCTGGGGAATCAGTGGACAGGCTGGCAGAGCGGCGGGCTGGCACGTGGGCCTGCAGCATCACTGAAACTCAATACGTTCACATGCAGTTAAACAGCTTTCTCAAAGCGGAATATTAGCAATAACCCGGTTGTGCGCAGCCATGTAAACACCAATAACCCATTTGAATAACCCTCCTCTCCCCCCTGGTTCCTCCTTCTCTGAGGTGAACATGTGATGATGTCTCCTCCTATCAGGATCTCCACACCAAAAGGAAGATGAATTAGTTTTGTGCTCATGTTCTATTGGCAAGGAATCTTTGGAGTCCAGCACAGGCTCTTGCGCCATTTGACATTTCTTCATGTTCTCGCCTTCCGTTGATGAAGGATGCGACAAGGAATAGAGTCAAGCACCAAATACTGCTGGTGGGTCAGTACCAGAACCGAAGCGCTAAAGATGGCCACTGCTAACCGGGCTGTTCATTGTCCGCTGTGCTGTTGCTGTTGTTTTGGATACAGGAAGAAGAAGTGGAAATGTCGCACGTTTGACCGGGATATCCCAATCGATTACAATGACCATTGAAACAGCTTATTTCTAATGTTTCAGTAACTGGAATGTGTACCTTAACCCCAATATAGACTGCATGTAAGTATAGTAACCGTTGTGAGGCCTCCCCCCCCGCCCCAAAGGGAGAGCCAGAAAGCAAAAATGTGTTTTCACTTCAGATGACGCCACGCTCTTTGTCTCCCCCAAAAAATTATCCAGACGCATTTTCTTGATTTGAATCAAATGCTTCAAGTAGTGTGGGACACCCTCTCTCTCTCCAACTCTCTCTCTCCCTCGTCTTGGCAGTGCCAGCGTCTGCTTTCCATACACATCGGTGGTGGACTAGTCCAGTAATTGAAAGTCTCTTGTACTAAGCTGGACCTGTGCATCCCAAGGCAAACCGCAGAGACAAGCAGGCTAATGGGAAACACACCAGGCTGATAAAAAGCGAGCGGCCTCTCGGTGAGACCGGCCCAGGACTCGGTGGTTCCCTGAAATGCTGATTAAACTCATGTGTAACGCTGAAATGGAGCCTCCTTGTTCCAGACCCCAAAAACCTTAACTGAACCCTCCTTTCAGTAACCAGGGCCTCATTCCTGACAAAGACTAAAACACTAAACCTCAGCTCGAAGATTTATGCACACGAGTTGAGTTTGGCTCGTCCCCGGTCCATGGCAGAGTTTGCTCATTGTGACAGTAATTGCACCACCGCGTCCATATCAGCACGTGTGGTTGTTTGATGGCTGTAATGGCCAGTTGATTGTCCATACGATGCAGAGTTAAGTGGGCCGGGCTGCTTAAAGTGAAGACAAATGTGCTCTTCTGCTGAGGATCATACATCTGGAATAAGGATGTTAGGCACCCAAATCCAAAAGGCGAGTGATTAATGTGACAAATAAGGCTGAAGATTCTCAAACTCAAGCAGTAATCCTTTGGTCAACTCTAATGAGCGGCAAGAACAGAGAATGATAACATGGGGGGGGGGGGGCAGAACACAGGACCGAATTGTAATGACCTAATTTGGCGGTGTAGGTGTTACTGTAATCAGATTACATTTGTATGCAACGCAGTAGTGTGTAGTGTACTGTTCACGACACCAGTAATCAGGTTACAGTTACAAATCAAAAAAATGATCCTGTTACTTCACGGCACCGAAACACAAATAAAAAACACCTTTGATTGAAGAACATCAAAGAGATCTTGTATTTATTCTCTTTTGTGAATTTCAGATTGGTGCCAATCCAGGCCGATTGTTACATCTGATATTGTTATAACTACCTCAACACTTATTTCTCAAGCACAGACTCTGAAAGCTTCATCCTCTGTGGTTGTCAACATTTGTCGAGTTTCAAAGCAAAGCTGGGGGATATCAGGGCACTTTTGATCCCGCCAACTATTGGCTGGAAAAACCAAATCTCCAATTTGCCATTTCTGGGCTCCTCGGCTGCTCCTTCTCTGGGATTTCAGGGTCATATTGCCCCCCCCACCCCAAAGGCTCTGACCTCCATGACTTTTGAAGGCCTGCAAAGTTAACATCAGTTAAGGATGGGATGTGTGTGTGTGAGTGTGTGTATGTGTGTGTAGCCATCAAGTGCGCCCGTGGCTCCAACCACGGCCAAGCGGCAAATCTTGCTGTCCACTTAAAGGTCAGCGCCCACCCTCGCTCAACCCTGCACTGCTATTTATAATCAGTGGCCAGTGGTTGGAGCACACAGAGGCAGCAGAGAGGCGGGCGATTGTTTCCACCGGCACAGAAATAGCAAAGTGTCAGGTGTTTGTCTGGACACGTCTCTTCACCTCCATGGTCTGTGTGTCCAGGTTAGGGGACGTATTCCGGTTACTGAAACATTGGGAATAACCCGTTTAATCAACAGCCCAGTTAGCAGTCGCCTTCGTTGGGTGCTGCTACCGACCCACAACCAGTACTTAGTCTTAGTCTCTATTCCTCATGGCGTGGTGTTGCTCTTGCATATTCTGATTATTCAAATGTGTTATTGGTGTTTTCATGGCCGCGCACAACCGACTTGTTGCTAATATTCTGTTTAGGAAAGGCTGATTGACTGCATGGAAATGTAGCCAGTGAGTCCACGGCTGAGGAGCTGAGACCCGGCCGAGGATGTGGACTCTTTTCTTCTATTTGAAACGATTCTATGTGCTTTGTGTGGGGGGGCGGAGGGGGGGGGGGACCCAAAAACATGACATTTCTCTTGTTTCAGACCAATTAGCCTAATCCTTCCACCTCAGCTTACAGGCAGACATGGAAAGAGCTTTAAGGATTTTCGAACAAAGAATGCTGCCCCCCCCCCACACACACGCACACACACACACACACACACACACACGGTACGCCCCGCCCCCTCACAAAGAGGACGTGGTTCCAGTCTACACCTGCGTGGCGTCGTGCGCCCACACACACCGCCTCCCTCCCGCCTCACCTGGACACACCGGCTGTGAGACGCTGGTTGTTAGAAGAACAGAAAAAAGGGACATTTGAAGCAGCTCGGCGGAGGTTGAGGCGACCACGGCTGATTCACGCCGCCATCACCACCGCCTGCCAAACACCCGAGGGACGGAGGAAAAACAATGCCACGCTGACCAACACACACACACACACACAAACACATTCAGGATTCAGCCGTGGATTTGACTGTACATAAAGCCACTCTGGGGAAGCTGCTCGTGAGTGTGTGTATGTGTGTGAGTATGTGTGTGAGTGTGTGTGTTAGTGTGTGTGTGTGTGTGTGTGTGTCCCACCACCTGGACTATCTCACTCACAGCAGCAGCATCACCTGAGGCTTCCAAACCACCCGAGACACCGACAGCAAACTCATCCCGCAATAATCCTGCTGCTATCTGCCGAGATCCTCGCCGGCATTCTCGCACTTTTGATTCATTTAACTGGTTTCTTTCCGCCCCCCGAGACGGGACTCGCTTCCTCTTAATGCCCCGGTCTTATCTTTTTTCCGCCTCCCTCTCCTCTCCGTCTTTATCTGCTCGCCACCACACTTTGTTTTTGGAGTCTGTTTGTCTTTATCTAATAGACAGTCGGGGGATCTGTCGTCTCACTGGTGCACGGGCGGCCTATCAGCGATGGAGCCAGAATTCTAGTGAGACATAGGTGGCTTCACACCAGCTCTTGCTCATTCACACATTTTTTTTTT
>CAESWR010001514.1:103168-115246 GCA_903171835.1 Mullus surmuletus | reverse complement strand
GACTGTTAGAAAACCTTCAGAAAATGAATTTGGTTGGGAAGGTGACCTTTAAGAGTTCCTGAAAAAAATCTTCCCTCCGAGCTAAAAACAAAAAAGTGTCTCCTTCCATAAGACTGCTTTTACAACTTTAAATTAGTCAGTCTTGTTAATCAGCTTCAGCCTTAAAGATGCATATCAAATATTTGTTTGTGATTTTGAGCCTCTTATTAGTCAAAAAACATCCCCAGGAACTCTTAATAAATCAAAGCTAAAGCGCTGAGTTGAACAGCTGGCTTCGAACTGGGGGGGTGTGGGGGGGGAGGGGGGGTCTCCTACCTGGCCCCGGACATCGATATCTGCATATTTGTTCAGCAGTGCCCGGACGATCTCCACATGTCCTCCCCTCACTGCTCCAATCAGCATGGTCTCCCCGGTCTGAGAGACACCAGAAAAGAAAAGGGAGAATCAGGTTTTGCATTTCTGGTGAGGAACTCTGTGACTGTTTGTGGGGGGGGGGCTGTCAGGGACCTCACCCTGTCTGGGACGTTAACGTAGGTGCCGGCGTCCAGCAGGTCCTGCACGATCTCCGTGTGCCCCTCCTTGGCGGCGATGGCCAGCGCCGTGTTCCCGTCCTTGTCCGTCATGTTGACGTTGGGGTTCCTCTTCAGCAGCTCCTTGACGACCTCTGTGTAGCCGCCTTTCACCGCCACGATCAAAGCCGTCATTGAGTTCTGAAAAGACACCAACCAATCCAATCATTCCAGTGGACGTCTAAATGCATATTTTGCTGTAATGACAGGTGATGATTATTCTTCACTACAAACTCCATTTCCCACGTCGCCGGATGTCAGCTCGTCACAATTAGCGCCGACATCTCTTTTAGCAAGGGAGTCGTATAAATTAATGGCTCTGCAACAGTTCACATCATTTCCCCTCGTCAGCGCGGATGCAATGGGACTTGAAGGGGCACATATGTGCTGCATCATGGCGGCCATCAATTATTTAACATTGCGGGGAGTTTATGAAAGGAGCAGATTCACTCGGCTCCATTAAATCTTCATTGTGGGTGAAGCGCGCCGGCAGGGAGAGGTAGCGCCATGTGTCACAGCATCCACCAGCAAACCCAAAACACAATCTGCTGGCTCTGCTGTTTGGACGAGCCAATCAAATATTAAGCTGCGCGGGAAACACATGTCAAATGTCACGTTTAATACGACGGCTAATGACAGTGCAGAGTCACAGGGGGCGCCGAAGCTTCACCCGCGCAGACATTCAGACTCGTAGGAAATTAAATCATAACATAAATGTCTGTGTTCTATCCGAGAAGACTTTGCCAGTTGATCAGCGTACAATACCAAAACACGGAAAACAGGGACGCCAGATGGAACTAACGTCATAATTAGATACTTGGAAAAGGCCTCGTTAAATCAGCAGTCTGTCCGGATTTTAAAATTCAGACAACTTGACATGATACTGACAACTGAATTATTATTTTTGATCTACTTACAGCTCCTTCCTGGTCCACATCGGCTCCGTTGGCAAGAAGATGCATCACGCTGTCGTAGTGACCCTTCCTGGCCGCCCAGATCAGCGGGGTGGTTCCATACTGCACACAGAGGAAGGCTGCGTGAAACACCGGGCGAACTGCACAAAGAACTGTGCTGTGATGACCAACGACACTGACTACGATTCCAGTCAGCCAATATTATGGTTAAGGTTCATATTGCTGTCAGTGAAACATTGTGAATAAGGCGTTTCCATGGTGATCAAACAGGGTTGTTCCTGTCTCCATGGTGACTGTAATCAATGGTGAGCCACGCACGGAGAAGGTCTGCTACAAACCCTGCTTGGCGTAACTTTGCGCTCCCCTTTTTGTGGATCTGTCTATCCCGCTACTTTCTAGCGTCTCCAAATGCCAGGATGTTTGTGTCTTTCATCACACTGATGAAGTGATTGGTTTCCTCCTCACTCCAAAAGTGTGGAGTGGTGTTGCTCTCGCCTTTGGCCATGTTTACAAGGAGTTCCTGGACCCCAAAGACCAAGATTCCTTGCTGATAGAACATGAGCACAACGCTAATTCATCTTCCTTTTGATGTGGAGATCCTGATAGGAGGAGACATCATCACATGTTCACCTTAGAGAAGGGGGAACCAGGGGGGGGAGGAGGGGGTTAACAATTCAAATGGGTTTTTGGTGTTTACATGGCCGTGCGCAGCCCGGTCATTGCTAATATTCCGGTTAGAAAAGGCTGATTTGACTGCATGGAAATGAAGCCACTGCTCAGGGAGGAGTGCGGCCTTGCAGGACTGAAGGGTGCTCGCAGCACAAAGGAGCTCAAGCATCATCGGTGTCCGTGGGTGCGCGGTTACCTTGTCTGAGCAGTTGACCTTGGCTCCGTGCTGCAGCAGGAGATGGACGATCTCAGCGTGGCCTCGACCCGCCGCCCAGATGATGGGGTAGACGCTGTACTTTTGGGGACAGACAACAGCGGGGCGGAGTCATTCTGACAGTCATTGTGAGAGAGAGTTTCCATGGAGAACACATTTCTGGTAAATTTTGGATTTCAAGGTAAATTTTGACGGGGAACTGAGGGAACTGAGGGAATATGTCTGGGTTTTTGTAAATACTTGAACCTTCTGTGATTTTTCACCATTCATGGTTTTTGAAACCATGAATGTTCTCAAGCTGAGGGTCATTCAGAAATGTTGTATCAGGCATATTTGCATGTATGTTTGCTTATGACAAATATCTACCAATCTACAGAATCTATCTATCTATAGTATCTATCCAACTACAGAATCTATCTGTCTATCTATCTATCTATCTATTTATCTAAAATGTCTCATATTTATACATGGATATTACCAGGCCAATTCAGTTTATATAAATTCCGGAAAAATTCCCATGTAAAGTTTCCAACTTCCTGGAATTTTGCAACCCCAGTTGGAGCTGTTTGAAACTTCCTCACTGATATAGTTTATTAACATCAGAGCTCCAACAAAGGATGCCCCGAGAACAACAGCTGCGACGGTCAGTGATGCTGTTCGTCTGATGTTCAGACTCGGTACCTGGCCGGTGATGTTCGGGTTTGCTCCTTTCTCCAAAAGCAGCTGTGCCACATCTGTGCGACCTTTGTAAGCAGCCCACATGAGAGCCGTCCAGCCTCCCTGATAGAAGACAGGGAAAAAAAAGAAAGAAATTCATTTGTTTGAGCCTTTAGCAACACCAGGACACATTTGCTCTTCTCCATGTGGTGGCTTTTTAATAACACGACAAACAAAAACAATTCTGACAATAAATACAATAAATGAGAGCATCAGAATCCGGTCAGTCTTCCCACAGTGCACACAACCATAGCTGTCTTGTGGACGGAAAATGTGCTATTTGGGGCCGGTGTGACACACTCCGATGAGTGGACGGCAGCACACACTGGGGATTTATTTTAAGCCCGCTGGGATGACTGGCTGTGATGATCTGCTCTGTGCATCCCAGACCTTCAGCAGTGACTCAGCTGATGTCGCGAGTCACTTTCAGCAAGCTGCAGAGGTTGTGAATCCAAACACGACCAGAAATAAGGAAGGAAATATACATGAATGGAACCACAGAGTCTAAGAGTCCTCACCAGCATCCCATTCAGCATCACGTAATAAATCTCTCTCTTATGCAGATATTGGTGAGAGTCTTCTCCTGAATGTACTGAACGGCAGCTCGCTTTGCACTCAGACAAATATCCGCCTCTGACGGCTCTGTGTCCGACCAGCAAATCATATCAATTCCCCATGTGAAGAAAATTAGACCTTGGTAAATGGGATTACTCCTGGAGCGGAGCCATTACACGACTGGTAACTTCATTTGATGGCCATTTCGAGGCTGATAGATCATCCACCTCAACCAGCATCCAGCTCGCCTCACTAGCAACCATCCATTTGCTTAACTTATCACATCAACAACAACAAAAAAGCCTGTGAGGGAGCGTGTTCGAAAGGTTGCTGCAGTCTTCTTTTCTTCCATCTTCATATTCTAACAGGCCACTTATTTCCTGACAATCTTTTCTCTTGTTCTCACAACAATAATAATAATGATAAGAATAATACTAATATCTTAACATAATGACACTAAAACTTTGCTGAAAATTTCTAATTACACGTCGTATATCATTTAAATGATATACTGCATATGGGCAGAAAAGGAGCTTTTAACACTCAAGAGTTCCTGGGAACGTTTTTTTGTCCAGGTGTTTTTTGACCATTTAAAGTGTCAAAATCCCTAAAAAAAAAAGATATTTGATATGAATCATTCAGGCTGTAGACTATTAACAAACTGACTAACATAAAGTTGGAAAAAATATGAATATTTTACAGCAGTCTTTTGGAAGGAGATGTTTTTGTTCCCCAGGAACTAATAAGAGTTTTCTCTAAAAATCTCTCACTGCAGAAAAAAAAAAAAGAATGCCTCAAATCCAATGTTGCCGTTTATCATTGATCCGTCTGAGGCTGATAATAACTCCTTTAAAGTGGAAAAAAATATGAATATGTTATTTTTACAGCAGTTTTTAGAGAGGGGACATTTTTCGTTCTGAGGGACGATTGAGAACGTTTTTTTCAGAAACTCCTAAGGGTCAACGGAGTTTCAGTAACTTTCCTGTCCAATTCTGTTGGTTATTTCCCGTTTCCAGGGCGACTCTTACCATTTCTCGGTGTTCCAGGTTGGCATTGTTCTCGATCAGCTCCCGCACCACCTCGATGTGGCCTTCTTTAGCGGCCGAGATCAGCGCCGTCCAGCAGTCCTGCGCACAGAGACAACCTGTTACTACGGAAACTCCCATCCGGCCCGACTCCAGCCGCCAAGAGCTCGCGGCGGTCCGGCTCAGGCGCGGGCAGAGCGCGGTACCTACCAGCTGGTCGTACCAGGTGCTCATGGGAACAAGGCACCAGGTGAGACAGACAGAAGAGAGTGAAGAAGAGGAGGAGGCGGAGATGCAGCTCTTCCCCCCGTGAGCAAAGGTTTTAGTGCTGCGTGTAATAGCAGGGTGCGCGCTAATGAGAGGTGTGCCAACGTGGGAGGGTACATACGTGCCTGAGTGTGTGTATGTGGGGGGGCCGGACTCTGAAGGCACAGGGTGTTGGCCTAAAAAAATGGATCCTGTCATTTAGTCAAAGGGAGCGAAGGTAAAAGTGTGTAATGAGAGGTGATTATGGCTCAGGCCGGCCGGTAATAGGCGAGTGCTGAGCCCGGGCGCGGTGACATCAGCAGGATGGAACATCAAGGCCTCTGCTTCGGCTTTGTCGAAAAGATGATGTGGTTAAAATGACCGCATTGTTTTTCACCTGCACTCTCTATGCCACGTGCAGGCGTGTGTGTGTGTGTGTGTGTGTGTGTGTCTGAGACTCTTAAAGGAATGTATAGATGCTTACAACATCATCCAGATTAACGTTGGCTCCCCTCCTGATGAGCTCCTGCACGATCTCCAGGTTGCCCTGCTCTGCTGCCACCATCAGGGGGGTCTGTCCAATCTGCAACAAAGAGGGGGGATTTTACTCTCAATGTCGTTGACCTGTTAATGAATAACATCTCACTTTTCTGTGAATGAATCAGTGAATGAATCACTTCGCGACTTGCGGGAGGTGCAGCAGCGCTCTCGCAATAAGCCATTCATTCTGACCAAACTCCGACTAAACTAGTTTGTGCCAGTAAGATGCCAGTCGTGCAGCTGTGACTCAAGACAGGAGGGAACACCAACAGGAGAATATTTCAGGGGATTTTTGGGGGGCGTTACCCAGACATTTAGCTGTGTTGCTCATTCCTTGAATTCATAATCCTTACAAGTTGTACCTCGTTGTAAAGGTGACGAGAAATGGTTGACTGAAATAACTTTCTTTGAGGAGTTTAGTTTGAGAAAGATTTGGAGACTAAAGCCAAGTGATGACATGATTATGCAGCTGAGGACTAAACAGGAAAAAGTCACCTTAACTCCGGCGCTAACGGCACGTTTCCCTCAGCTCATCGTTGTTAAGTACATTGCATCTCAAAGCAGGTAGTGCAGCCAGCTGTGTGTGTGAAGTGTGTGTCACTGCGAGATTCCAACAGCAGCTGAGACAAACGTCACAGCGGAGGGAGAGCCGTGACTTACGTCGCTCCTGCTGTCCACGTCTTTGAACTTGTCCAGGTGCGCCCGGATGGCCGGCAGGTTCTCCTCCTCCACGTAGCTGAAGAGGCTCTGCACGTCCAGAGAGGTCATCCTCAGGGAGGTGGTGGTGTCCATGGTGGAATGCTAAACAGCTGGACGCCGCTGTGGAGGCAGAGCCGCACACATTAGCATTGGTGGCCACGCAGAGGGCATTAGTGATGGTGATCTGGACGGCAGAGAGCCGACGAGCCTCCGAGAGCAGCTCAGAGGGAGGAGGAGGAGGAGGAGGAGGAGGAGGAAGAGGAGGAGGAGGAGGAAGAGGAGGAGGAGGAAGACGTGGCGTCTGTGGAGCGATGCCGGGGAATAAGAAATAAGCACTGCCCAAACCCGACTCGCACACACAAACCTATTCACAAAAACAAAAATGAGGACAGCTTTAGGTTTAGAGGTCACAGCGGAGAACATCACAAATATAAATAAATACAAATATTTTGGGTTCTCGCTCGAAATTGTTCATGTATGCTCAGTGTTTTTCATTTCTTTTGACACTATCATCAGGATCCGTGTTGATTGAAGCTATTGTTACTTTCACCCATTTAACGGACAAAGGACCAACAGGAGGAGGCGAACATGAGGACAGACTCATTTTTAGTTTGTTTTCTGAACACATTTTTGCTTACTGATATTTCCTGTGACGTCCATCTTTTGTTACATTTTTACACCTAAGCCCGCATCTCGCCAAGACAGTGAGATAATTGTAAATGATAAAATGTATTTTCTTCCATTTATATTTTTTATACATTATGACTTTTATATAAAAACATGTATATGTATGTGTGTTTTACAATGTCCACAATTCCTTTTTAACGAGTCAGATCTTCACAAACCCAAACCTGAACAGAGTAAATCACTGCACATGCGGCACACAGTGAGGATGAGACGGCTTCAAGAGTCTAAGGCTCAAACGGGAGCGTTTAGTTCACTTTGTTGGTCTCTGCCCGCTGACGCTGAAAACAGGAGCTGAAGTTTGTGTGTTGAGGATAATGAGGGCTGAGCATTCGCAAAGCTTCGGCCGAGCAACTCGATCAAACGCAGACTTTAAACCCTCGTCCTTGTGAGTAATGATGGATTTAATTGGTGCGCCGGACCGCGTGCTCCCATTATATCCAGACCCGGCCCAGGTCTTTCCCTTTGCTTAGGTAATTGGGGCTTTTTGAATCCCGAACTTGAAGGGAATAAAAAGTTCAGTAGGTGCACCGCCGCCGCCGCCGCGAGCAACTTCTGGGAAATTGTTTTTGTAGAATAGCGGGATGGTGCACTTAGCCGAGCGTCTGCATCCGCCGAATCAATGCAGACGGACCACTTTGAGGAGATAATCTTTAATTAAGATGAGGCCTTATTTTAAACCCAGACTTGTTCCTCTGTTGAGTCACCTCTGGAAACCTTCTTTTTCCGTCCCAAGACTCAAGAACTCACCGAGAACACACAGCGCTGTAATCACCCAGGACTGTACATATATACATATTTTTATATATATATATATATATATATGTATATACATGTACAGAGATATACAAAATATATTTCATATTTTTTTCAACAAGATATGGAATCAGACCATATCGTTTATATTGATTATATTCCTATATAGTATATTTGTTATAAAGGAGAAGAAAATCTGTCATTTGATTTCAATGAGCCATTCAAGTTTTCAAACTAAACTAAAAAGATTGGTAGATATTTTACCATCTAATTCAAAAAAAGGTTGGCCTATTTTATTTTACAGGCTATTTTTATTTATGATATCTTAATGTGCACCTTACATGGAGCTTCATCATTTCAAAAAAGTTACTCCTGTTGTTATAAAGTATTGGTTATGTTTAAATGGTTATTTGAACTGCTGACTTTGAACCAGGTGAAGAAACCTATTTATTTGTCTTTTCATCTGTTCCTTGAAATAACTGGTTTCAATAAAAGTACTTGTGACCCTGAGCATTTCGCTCACTTTGCCCAAAAACATCAGGATATACATCGTATATCGATATCCAGCCTCAAAGTATCGGGATGTGAGTTTTGCTCCATACATCCGAGCTCTAACTTCACCTTCTCTAACTGTTCTGAAGGAGCCGCCCTGAGAACACACGCTGTAATAATCAGCCCTCAGTCACAGTGGAAAATGATATTACTCTGATGAAAACACAAACAAAGAGAGGAGGTTTTGTGGGGCTGATCAATACAAAGCACATTAATGATTCATCAGCTTCTTCCATCACTGCTCCCCACCACAGCAGACATCAAACGATGAAGGAGTGGCATCCACCGCCCGCCCGGCCCGCGTTGCCTTAGAGATGGATTCCACACAAAGATAAGCAAACACGCTCTGCTCGATATTGCAGCATAATCCTGGAAGCTCGCAGCTCCGGCTCGGGTCAATAAATGCTTAAATGTCACATGGCTGCACAAAGGCCCAAAACAAGCAGTTGAGGCAGACTGCTTGCTGCTGCAGGAGTCAGGGCATGTTTAGTCAGTGAAGGATCAGCGCTCGGCCGTCCCTCCACATCAGACAGGATCAGACGGGAGCCTTTTGTTTACAGTGAGGGCGAGCGGAGGCGGCTGACACGCCCTCCTCAGCGCCGTCCTTTCTCTCAGCACAATGGGGGGACGATGAAACCACACAAGGGCCAATCAGTGCACCTTTCACGCTCTCGGCTCAGCACTGACCAGATGGGCCCTCACACACACCTCTCTCTAAAAAAAACTGACAAAAATCACAAATCCAGGAAGAAGGAAAAAAACGCGGAGGGAAAACAAACCGAGGAAACGCACGGAAAGGTTGTTGAAGCCGTTGAAAAAGTGCTCATTAAAGCAGTTTAAGAGGCAGTTTCTTACCTTGCTGTGAGGTGAAACTTAGCTGCTCAACTCCAGTCTCCGGCTTCCTCGCTCACACACACTATCAACAAGCACTGCCAGGCTCAGGCTCAGGCTCAGGCTCAACATCCCCCCTCCCCCTCCCCCGCCCCCCGCCACTCCAGGCTGAATATTAGATGAGGGGGCTGGCCTACGCCCAGCTCGCCCCCGACACAATGAGCACACGCAGCCAGCTTCTCCATTACCTACACGCGCTGGCTCAGCACCAGCACGGGGGGTGATTAACATCTTGGCCTAATCTAACGCGATGCCGCTTCATTTCATAATGCCCCCAAAAAAACATCTGTTTGATATTCATCGAGATTTGCCTTTTTTTTACGTTTACACAACTGAGCCGATCACCAAGTACAGCCACATTCATCAGCCCGGCTCACTGAACTGTAACTACATCCAAACAGCCGCCGCGCCACCAATGGCCACTAAGGTACTCGATTGAACCTCCACACAATTGGAAGGCATTTAAAGCGTTTACACCTGCAGCATCAACACGCGTCTTCAGGGTCCACATTGAGATCTGATTGAGATGCGACCACATCTTTGTGCAGGAAAATTAAATGAATAAACAACAACAAGAGAAAATGGTCGCCATTGGTGAAGCTGCGCTACTGTCTGCTCTTGTTTTGGCGTTTGGAAGTGGTGGAAGAAGAAGCTGTCCTCAAAAAGTCCAAGGGACCTTCAATCAAATGACTGCTGGAGGACTGCGGCTCCAAACAACCACTGGAAGGAGACTAGCTTAGCGAGCTAACGCTGCTGTCCATCCATCTCGCTGCTGCTGTGTGCTCCACTCGTTATCAATTAGTGCGTGTCATCAGGTGCGTGGAGCGGCTCTGTGGCCACCTGGGCGGCGCCGCGGCCGGGCCGCCCTTTGAGACGACAACACGCTTTAGTGACATCAGCATCAAAGCCAAGCGTGGAGGATGGGAAAGACATGAAAGAGAGGATGGAGCGAGCAGCTTCCAAACAAGGCCCGGTGCTTTTGGGACGACCACACAGCGTCCCTGCCCGAGCTCGGGGAGGAGGAAGCTCTCGCATCCTGTAATGGCGTCCTAATGACAGGCAGCGCCACCACAGACCAACCGCCGACAACCACCAAAGAGCCTCCCAACATCGTGTTGTGAAGAAAAAACTGCATTTCCGATTTCAACAGGAGTACAAATACACAGCAGTGACAGTAATCACAGCGCTTCCCTTCCCGCTCCGCACAGCAGGGGAATCGTTCAACACCTTCATCCGTCTCAAGAGTTGATTGTAATCATTTCAATATTTTGTGTGAAAAAGTATTTCCCAGAAGCTTAGCTTTTTTGAGTGTGTTCTTCCTAAATAAAAACACCCTAAAAGGAAGGATCAGCTGACACGTATCATTTACACACACGAGTTCCTCAGAGACGCCAGGTTTCCACATCACGCTCGTCACGTCACGACGTCTGACGTCTGAGACACCAAACATCGCGTTCAGGCCCATCAGCTGATCAACGTTTCCTGCAGCAGGAACAAAAACCCCGAACGTGGAAGATCGGATCATCTCCGAGTCTGGTTTCAGGCGGAGACGGCTGTGATTGATCATATGGATTACGCCTGCCTTCTCTTCACCAGCTTGATTCTCTATGGTTTCACTGCAGGAGAATAAAACTCCCCTGTGTTGATATCGGATCATCTCTCACAGCTGATGTCACTGGACGCCACCGGCCGTCCGCTGGGAACCGGCGGCGGCGGCGGCGGCGGCGGCGTCCACAGAGGTTTCATTGTTGCTGTGGAACAAATGGAGGAACAAACAACAACTGAAAAACCTAGAAACCAGAACACTGCTCTGGGATCTGCTGCTCGTTCCTGCTGCTTTTCACTGCTGCTTCAACGGCTCGCTTTCAATCTAATCCATGCAACACTTTACTATCTATATCATACAGCTCTTTAATGTCTTACTTTACTTTATATTCATTTGCTCTGAGCGGCGGCGACACTCAGCCGTTAATTGTGTGTTTTCGTCCTGCTCTTCTAATGTGCTGCTCTTTGACCTTTTCGCCCCTCAGGGATAAATAAGGGTTTTTTTCTGATATTCTGATCCACCGAGCGCAGTACTTCTACACACCATCGTGTGTCTGTTTGTATTCTCTTCCATTCACGACGTGCAACACTTACACATCACAGGCATGTTTGTACCCACTCTTTTTCTTACAGTTTTAATGACTTTAATTTATTCTGTTTCATTCTATTGTAGGAGTGTTTTTCATTCCTGCACTGGAGGGGAAACGCTTACTCTGATTTCACTGGACGCAGAGAATCAGAGAATCAGAGAATCAGAGACGCAGAGAATCAGAGAGACAATAAACGCTGACACTATTCATCACAAACACCATCAGGTTTGAAGGAAGAACATTTAAACAACAACAACAACAACAGTTCTGTTCAATCAGAGACTCAGAGGAGAAACGTGTTGACATACAACACTGAGGTCATCACATGACCTCACATTGACCTCAGATGTTCCAGCATGCATGTAAACACACACACACACACACACACACAGCGCTGCAGAACATGATCCCCACACACACACACACACACACACACACACAGTCGTGTCTGAGCCCTGACAGTCACTCAGCATCTGCTCTCTAAATGTAACCAGAAGCTCCTCGTCGTCATGCGGACGAGAAACTGCTGAGGGTTCAATTCCCAGCCTGCCGCGCATGCGCACAGACAGAAGTGTGGAAACTTCGACATGGGAAAAACACGTTGTTTGCAGGTCACAGCTGGACACACACACACACACACACACACACACACACACACACACGGCTGTCAGAAAGAGTCCACATCTGGATGACGCACAGACGTCACGTGGCCCTGACGTCACGTGCCCCCCCTCCCCCCGAGTTACCGACAACTTCCACGGTTTGTTTCCTCTCCGGTGTTTGATCTCCGCCGCCAGCTAACGTTAACTAACGTTAGCACGAATGCTAACAGCCAGCGGGTCTCTGCGGGACCACGAGCGGCACCGGGAGCTGAGAGCGAGACACGGGACCGGGGAGTCCTTACCGGGACCG
>CAESWR010001512.1:271071-281943 GCA_903171835.1 Mullus surmuletus | reverse complement strand
TAAGCTAGCATCACAATCAGTAAACTGCAGCCTAATGCTAAAGGCTAACAGAATAAGCTATATAGCCAGAGCTGCTTAGCAATAAACATGGCATTTCTACCACAGAATGTAACACGTATTTGCAAAAGGTACTCTCAATAAACAGTAATAAAACAATTAATTGCTACTTACAGACGTATAATCGCTGGGACTTGAAATCAAACAGGAGAACTGCACATGGCTGCACTGAAGGGAAAATACAACTGGGCACGCAATGTAAAAGGGGACCTGTAGGAGGTGCTGTTCAGAAAACTCAAAAGGCTGCACATCTTTTTTAATTTTTTTTATTTCCCAAGCCACTCGGAGCCGCAGTGTAAGGATGAAAGAGCCGCACGCGGCTCCGGAGCCGCAGGTTGCCGACCCCTGCGCTAGATAGAGTGTAAATGTTAGCGTGGGGCGACAGAATGGCAGAGAGAGGAAGGTAGGCCATGTTGCTGCACTGGTTGTGCACTCTCTCTCCCTCCTCGAGGTTGGTCTTGTAACCGGTTCATGTACCTCTGCTTAATAAAAGGAGAACGGTGACTCCGAATGGCAAAGAATGATTCCTGGCTTAATCCTAAGACTCGAAAGAACACGCAGGAGAAGGAGCATGTGCTTAATTGAAGGCCATGCCTTCAATTCGGTTTTTGCTCAAAATTTTTTCTCCAACACTCTCAGAAAATGATCTGTGTTCCCAGACTAAACAAGCATGCTTTCGTCAAGTGATCGTCCCGCAATCCCCTCTGAAAACAGGATGGAGCGCAGCCTGATCTGCCAGAGGGATCTTTAATTCAAACCAGTCATGTGGTAAAACATGATCAACAGAAGCATATCTGTTACAATTGTCAATTTTGCGTATTTGCATCATCATGTCATTCAGCGTGGACGAAGCGTGGCGCTTTGAAAGCAGCAAATTCCCTCCATAGATTTAGAGTCCAACACCTTTTAGTCAAAATGTTTAAAATCAGAAAAAACAACATGAATTCCTTATGGTGAATACTGAGCAATGATGAACAAAAGGCTTCAAAATTGCAGCACACAGATGACAACATCTCTATGAACATGAAGCAATATCTCCAAACTCCTGTATTCTGTTTGCCCTGAAAACTTACTATCAAACACAATTATGTCGATAAGATACATAATTAAGTTAGTAATCGCATGTCATCAAACAACAGCATTGCTAGCGAAGCTTACCCTTCCCTTCTACAAATGTTTTGCCAAAAGAAAAAAAGTGAAGCAGAAATGATGCTTGCTGAGTGCAGTGATAAATTGATATGCAATGGAAAATAGATAATTGTGTTTTTCAGCGTTTCACCAAGCAGCCAGAAAACCTTGACCTTGTTCATCATAGTGAGAGAACCAAATGCAGACGCAGACGTGCAGAAACACGATCCTCTTTTTTTCTGCAAATCCATTCAATAAACGTACAACATTGGTGGATATTAAAAGAAATGAGAATAGTAAAATAACATTGTTAATTAGTGAAATGTTTATTCCAGCCTTCTGTGTGTCCAGTTATTTGAGGTTTAAATCAACCAATTTCGTCATAAGTTTCACAAATATGCAAAGCTCCCTTTTTCATTTCATTTGTCCATCTACAATTTCAACCTAAACTGTCAGGTCTGCTCCTTTAAACCCGCTGTTTGTATCTGAAACACTGCAGGCTGAGACCAACATCTGGCCCACGTCACTGTCAGTAATTTAAGTGCTAATAAATCAACCAAATGTTGCTCTAAGTACTTTAAACACTGAAGTGTCAACTAAACATTTCCTTAAGTACTTGAAACACCAGTAGGCTCAACCGCGCGAGTCTCTGAGTACTTTGCTGTCAGCTAAATCTCTTAAGTATTTTAAACACTGATGAATCAAGCGGACTCGTCCTTTGCAGGAGACTGTATTTTAAATACTAATACATCTATTAACCACGTATTGTAAAGCCTTACAACTTGACGTATATACAAGGGTCTGAAAAGGTTTGGGCACCTCTTGACAAATAACATATTCTGTCAACAGACTCTGAAATATAAACTTTATTGACCCAAATTTCTGGAAGACTGGAGAAATAAACACGAAAAATATGTTATTTGTCAAGAGGTGTAAAGCAATTTTCAAACCTCTGCATAAAAACTGTATTATTATTAATCCAGTACGTCTCTCTCTGGGTTATATAAATAAAAAATGTGTTTATTTGAAGCCAAACCAAGACTCATTCATAAAATACGTGATTTGTAGCTTGTCTGCAGTGTGTGTGTCTGTGTGTGTGTGTGTCTGCACCATATATTGAATACTGCAGTGTGTGTGTGTGTCAGTGCTGGCAGGGTGTATCCAGGCTTTGTCCGCACTTCCAGCAGCAGTAATGATGATGGTGCCATGTCCGTCCGTCTTTGGCCGTGTGAAAAGACTGGCAGAAGATCAGCTGGGGGGGGAGGAGAAGAAGAAGAGCACAGGCGCGTCGTCAGGCTCCGCCCACAGAGTGCGTGAGTGGACAGAAATATCAAAGTACAAAGGAACAGGTCGTCAGAAGTTCCTCGGCTCGGATCTCCTCACCTCGTCGCAGCCCGAGCATCGCGGCCACACCGTCTGGCAGTAGTGTCGCCCGCAGAGCAGCTTCTGATTGGACCAGAAGTACACCAGGTCCGCCAAGCCCCGCCCACACTCGGAGCACGCGAAGCAGGTGGGATGCCACAGGGCGCCGTGGTAACCGGCACGCTCAGCGAAAACGGCCGGGTTCTCGGGGGAGACCTCGCCTCCGCAGCCGCTACACCTCTAAAAGACGGCATAAGATTAGAAGCTCTGAGCGTGTTTTCGTTTCGCCATTTGTATTTTTAAAAGTAATTTGCATACATAATCAGTCTTAGTGTTGTCGACCGTGCCATTGGTGGACTCGGCGGCTGCGTTGGTGGCAGTGTTTTTATCGCCGAAGCTGTGATCTTGTTGCACCAGACCCTCTTTCTTATCGCTGTTACTCCGATCTTTGGCCTCCTTGGCCGTCCTCTGCGCGGCCGCCCCCGCCAGAGCTCCGCCCTCCCCAGGTAAGGCCACCTCGGCGACGCCCAGCACCTCCTGCTTGTAGTGCTTCACGAACAGCAGCATGGAGGAAATCTGCGGTGGAAGGGGGGGGGTTAGAAGCGTAAGGTCAGACCCCGCCTGCACACGGCGATCAGCAAATGGGAGCGAATCACGCACCTCCTCGTCGCTGGCCAGACTCTGACACTTCATGGGGTCCTGGTCGTAGGCGGGCAGCTGGCTGAGGAGCTGCCGGCGACGCTCCAGCGCTCCGTCCGTGCCAGAGACCGGGCGCTGATTCTCCGGGATGAGCTCCATGTACTGCATGGCCTGAGATGTGGCGGAAAAGCGGGGGGCGGGGGGTTAGTGTGTGTCCGTTTGTCCGTTTGTGTGTGACCCCACAAACGGACATGATCAAAGACATCAGCACCGCAACCATCTCCTCCAAATTCCTTGATCCATCAAGTCTAAATCAGAGGTCACCAACATGCTGACCCACCAGAGAGCCCCCAAAGACCACATGAGTAACCCGCAGGCCTGTCCTCAAAATAGCACAACTCACCAGTAAGGTGTGTCCAAAAGCTAATTTGATTCTGTTGCTATTCTTTTTTTAATCACACTTGCACTTATATAGATTTGAAAAAGACAATATCTTAAATAAGCGTTAGATAGGAGAAGTCTGACTTTTCAAAGGTCACAGCTAATTTGTTGAAAGAGCTGATGAAACGGGTAGTCCTTTATATGACTCGTACCCATGAAGTTGCCCCAAGTTTGAAATACGGTTGGTGACCCCTGGTATGAATAGTGAGCAGCTGCCCAAGACTAAGAGAAATCCCCCCAACAACAACACTAGCCATGTCCAGCCACTGCAGTGGAAGAAGGAAAGTAGTTGGATTAAAAAAGAAAGGATGATTTACATTTGGCTCCACTATAAAACGTTGGCATTCGTACACACCGGCCCACTAATTTCCTTGTGTTATTCTTTGAGAAATGACAACAAAAACAATCACCTTCATCCCAAAACTTTGATGTCGTCCGCAAAGAAACTTGTGTCAAAACACTGAGCATAATCATGCTGACTGAGAAACCAAACAGCCTTTTTTGCATTCCGGGGCCGATGAGATGCTTTGTTGTGTGGATCGGCTTCGGCGCTGATCAAACTGGGAGCAGATCGTCACTGGCAGCCGCGATGACGCTTTCCCAACATGCGGCCAATTCTGTGCCGCTAAACAGATCTGCAGAGCTTTGGCACAGAACTAAAGGAGCTCGCATTTAAAGAACTGGGTCAAGAGTTCACTTGAAAGAAGAATTTACATACAATTCCAAATTTCAAAACAGTCAAATGGATACTTCACTACTATTGTAGATATAAACACATATCGTTCTTAATTGGCTTCACCTTGGCTTCCCCTGTCTGAAATATGAGCTTGTTGACCCCCCCCCACCCCAACCTCTGGCTAACATCGCCAGAGGGCGAGACCAGATATCTGACTCAGACCTTTTTTAGTTCTCAGGTGTTTCAGTGACGCACCTGAGTGACAACGCGACCAACCGTCTGGCCTCGGTTTGTCTCAGGAAATCCAAAAACAGCCAAACTAAACGAAGGACGGCGAGCTGAAGATGCGCTTTAGATGAGAAACAGATTTGTCAGACCGCAGAAATGTCCCGCGCTGCTCTCCCGCCACGCTGCCGTGCTCAGTAATCACTGTCATCATCGTAATTGTAGGTTGTGAAACCCGAAACATACTTGAGCCTGTTTCTAATGGGAAGCAGCTGGTGACGGCCGCTCGGCGGGCCTGCGAAAAGCGAAATGAAACTAAACGCGTAGAGACTGACAAATGGGAATACAAATATTTCAGAAAGTTGATTCAATTGGAGCCATCGTCAACTAGTGTTCCTTCAACCCTTAAGAGTTCCTTAAAAAAAACATACTCAATCGTCCTTCAGGATCAAAAACGTCCCCTCCATAAAAACTGCTGTAAAAATAACATATATTAGTGTTTTTCCACTTTAAATGAGTCAATCCTTTTAAACATCAGCCTGAAATATATACAGTATATCAAATATTGATTATTTGGGGCGATTTTAACCCTTTAAATGTCAGTGTAAAAAAAAAGTATGAAATAATTTTCACAAGGAGGATTTAATTATTATTCTTATTATTTTTAGTTTCTCAGATGGGTCAATGATTAGCAGCAAAATTGAATTTTGGGGTTTCCTATTTTTTCTGCAGTGACAGATTTTTATAGCAAACTCTCTTATTAGTTCCTAGGGACAAAAAGCATCATCTTTTTGTCTTCATCTTCAAAAGACTGCTGTAAAAATATCATATTCATATTTTTTTTTCTTGTTAACCAGCTTCACCCTGAAAGATAGATATATCAAATACTTTGTAGGGATTTTGACCGTCTAAATGGTCAACATCTTGACAAAAAATATCCCCAGGAACTCTTAAGGGTTAAAGAGTAAAAGGTCCTGGTAAGAAGTACTATTATTATTGATTATCTGATGGCTTTTATTTTTTGGCCACTTGGGGGCAGCACAAACAAGACTCACCAGTTTCTGGTTGAGGCCCGCCGGCGCCCAGTCGTACGTCGTGGTGTTGAAGGTCGGGTCTTTGCGCGACACCACCGGATTGGTCACGATCATGCGGTTCCTCTTGTACATCCGAAGCCCGCCGCCGCCTTTGACCTTGGCTGTCAGGTGGGAGCACGGCGAGTCGGCGAGCAGGCGACCCATCCGCTGGTCGTCGTCGACGTCGCCGCCCGGGGCGTGGTCGACGGTGCTGCAGCCGCACGCCGCACAGGCTTTCCTTCGCCATGGAGAGAAGGGGGGAGCGGGGGTTAGTCACAAAAAACACACCTCGTATCGTGTTTCTGAAGGTACCGCGGCATTTTTCCGTGACCTCCTCACCGTCGTCCCACCTGTGTAAACAGACGGCGGTCTGGACCTTGTTTTTGCAGACGACCTCGCTCTTAATTTTAGGAAACAAGCGGATTCAAATAGTCTTTTTCTTTGTTTACGTCTTCCATTCCAAACCCAACAAGCAGACCTTTGAAAGAGAACCCCGTCTCATCTTCAGACAGTTTATGTGAACTACAAACATACACAAAGAGGCCAAAATATGCAAGGCCGCAAACACGTTCCTCCCGGAGCAGAGGGAGGAGCGCCAAGATCATTTTCCTCTTCTTTCAGCCCCTTTTCTGATTCTCGCTTTGTTGTTGCCAGCTATGAAAATACGTGGCCGTACCTCCAAGCGTGCTGCTGGAATCCGGAGCAGCTCGCTTTGCACACGAGACACGCCGGCGATCCTTCTCCACCTCCCGCACTCGGCCGCACTGTCATCTGAGGGGAAAAACGCAGCACAGTCAAAACACAATGTCATATATTACATAAGCGATCTTGCATTCCTTCTACTGTAAAATTCCGACTTGAAATATGAGCAAAATAGCAGAGGTCACAGAGGTAGTGAAGCAGGTGTAGAGGCGCTCTAAAGTTATGAATGGCAGGCATGAAAATACGAGGACAGCACTGAATTTCTCCTCCTCAAGAGATTAACCCTTGAGTTGGTTTTTTTTTTCATTTTTTTGTCCAGACCATCATAAGAACGCCTCAAATTCAATGTTGCTGCTAATCATTGACCCATCTGAGGCTCTAATAGAAACAATAAATCCTCTAATTGCATTTTATGGAAATTATTTGAGTTTTTGTAATTTTTTTCAACTAAGATACTGTGGAGTTACGTAAAAAACTGGCATTTGGAGGGTTAAAAACCACCCAAATAATGATTTTTTATATATATACACTTTAGGCTGCAGTTGATTAAAAGGATTGACTCCTCTAAAGTGGAAAAAATATTATAAAACCAATGAAAACCCATCTTGGCACCTTGGAAATAGCAATCAGATAACATAATATTTGTACAAGGATCACTTTTCTATCCTTCACGGAGCTTCCATTGGCCGAGAGCGATGATCCGAAGAAAACAGCTGGAAGAAAATGGACACGAACACAGTCTTCTTTTAACGGCAGTTTGTTTGACTCTCGTAGTTAATAAAGTTCAGCTCTGGTTCTGTTCAGCTTAACCTCCGTTTTTGACAGGACGCAGCGTTAAAAGTGAGGAGGCGAAAGCCACGACGAGGACGAGTGGAGGTGGTAAAAAAGAGCGATCATTGTTTTGAACTTTTCCCAGTGAGAAAAAGGGAGTGAACAAACACACACTCACACACACAGAATGACTTCATCGCTCCACCCGCTGACATCATCATCACTGCACTGACAGTTGGTCTTATCTGCTGCCCCAACACGTCGTTTTTCACCTCCACCTCCTCCTCCTCCTCCTCCTCCTCCCCCTCAGCTCTAAAAACACTTCACATCTCGTTTTTTTTCCGGTGCCAAGTACATGTTTTGAAAACTATTACCTTATCTTATGGTTCACCTTTGAGGCCTTTCACTCAAGGGCCATGTGGGAACTTCTCAGAACCCGTTGGTGTATAGCACAGATAAGAAGCGACTTCATTTTTGGGTGGACTCTCCCTTTAAGGTTCAGGCTAAAACCTGCTTTTAAGGTCCCCTCTCAGGTTTGGATTGGACGTGTAGCCGCGGTGGATCATGTATGGGATCAAGGAGGGCATTATGTCGACAATGGTTCTCGCATGCCGGACTGTTTTTTAAAGCCACTGGCAGGAAACCCGACGACGGTTGCGCCGCCGCCGCCGCTATCTGTCAGACGGGCTTTCCACCTGCTCATCTGTCAGCGGGCATTTACAGTCCCACTCAGCGCTGGCCGGGACGCGACGGGCCGTCCCAGGGGTGCCGGACGGGGTCGAGGTCAGAGCACGATACCAACACCAATACCAGTACCCTTAAAACAGTACAGATACCAACTGATTACTTCGTTTGATACTTTTTGTTACTTCATTCAATATTAATCATGCGGATAGAAAGCAATCAGTTGTGCAAATGCCACCAATCCTCCCCATTCAAAAGATTTTTACGCAGATACAGTTTGAAAGTGCTCAAATTACACTTGCAATGATTGGCTGCGAGTAAAACCATAAAAACAGTCTCTTTTTTTCAAGATCTGGGTACAAAAACAACCAATTGCAGGTATCGTTTGACAGGCGCAGTTGCGATACAACTTAGTACTTGGTTGTTTGGGTCGATACCTCAAGGTTCAAGGTACAAGGTTTCTTTATTGGTGCCCAAAAATGGTAAATCTTTTGTGCAGATTCAGCAATGCCAATGTAGAATGAAATAAAATAACTCTTTGCACCGAAAAGGGAATTCATTTCAAGGGGCTCAAACTTTGTACACAAGAGGAACGAAAAGAGCCACAAAGTTGGAAGCACGCTGATGTCTGAAATATAATTGCACGTTGCTGAATAAATATTCCCCGTCATCAGAAACCCAAACCAGGAGAAACAAACCCAAACCGCCGGTACATTTTCAAATATGTGCGGATGCTTGCAGCCCACACAGTTCGCCGCACTCACTGCTGCTCATTGGCACGCTTCTAACGGGCCTCCGAGCGCGCGACCTATTGGACGTTGAGAGGAGAGAGAGGAGGCCGTCGCTCATTAGCGGCCGGCGAGGACAGACGAGAGAGTTTAGGGGAGTGAAGACAGAGACGGAGTAAGTGCGACGGCGAAGGGATTGTCGGTTAGCCGCGATGAAAAGGTCGCGGCGACGACAGCCAGAGCAGTGGCAGCTGAAGAAGAATGAGATTTCGTCGCATCCCTGAGGAACACACGGAATGACTGATGGTGTGTGTGTTGTGTTACTGAGGTGACAGCAGGTGTGTTTTGGATGGCGAGGACGATGACACTCACACTTCTCACTAGGGTTGCAAAATTCTATGAAGTTTCAAAGTTTTTGATGGGAATTTTCGGAAATTTTCAGGGAATTTATATGAACTATGCTGACCTTGTCCTATCCATGTATAAATATGAAACATTTTGGTTTATTATAAGCAGACATGCATGCAAACATGTCTAATGCAATATTTTTAAATGACCATATAAATGAATTTTCAGGGAATTTGTGGGAATTTTCTGTCATAAATATAGCATCAATATCTGTCATAAGAAAAACATATACCATCAGAAAATTTCCAATATTCCAAAGCCAAAATTCCGGTGCAAATTTTCAGTAGACTTTCTTTTAAAACCTACTTCTCGCCTTGAACCGAGAAATCTGAAGTCGTCAGTGTCTCGACAGGAAGTGATGGCATGACTTCAGATGTCCTGGTGGGAGGAGCTTGTGAGTCACAGCGACAGTGAATCAGATGTTCCCAGACAAATACACAGATTACTCAGCACGCCGTCAACCGTGACATGACGTAAGTGTTTTTGCGACTCAAATTGTGATACACATGACCATTTACAGCATTTTGTTGATGGTGGTGTCTCACAAACTGGCTCCCATAGTCCTTTTTTGGTCATTTTTCCTGCCTTTTAAGAGAAACTGTAAGGCAATGATTGGACACTGTGATACATGAACCTCGCCTGTATATTTGATTTAATTACTGACTATTTCCTTGTTGAATCATTCATTTAGTTATCCACCTGTAACCCTTTCAGGCCTGAAGCGGCATGTTTTTCTTGCTGCTAGGATGCGTAGAATTGTTAGTAAATCACTTTTAACACCAGCGTTGTGAAGAAAGATGAGAAGCAACATGGATGATTTGCTGTCTGAGGAGAAACGCTTTTTAAAGTTGCATTAATAGCTGTTAACAGCCAGTGTGTTTGTTTAGTGGTATCTATACGTAGACCTCTACACGGAGATGCAACATTGTAACAGCTTGTTAGATGCTGCCGCCATCTTGCTCAGGGGCTCAGAGTATTTTTAGAGGTGTCAGTCCCCCCTAAATGGTTTCACCCAATTATATTTTATAGCGTGCTTATTAGAGGCATGCATGACTTCACAGTTTGGGCTCCGCCTGACCAATATGGCCGCTCTGTTGACGTATCGCAGCTGTCATTGACATATTATGCGTTTCAGGTGTTATTGTGTTAAAGTGCACTCAAAATCTGTTGTCATCCGTCTCAATTCACAAAATCACAAATTTATATCCTTAAAAGACTCAGAACAAATATTCATCCCTCTCTTCCCATTGAGAAACTTCAAAGGATGGAGTTGTCTTCACCACTTGAATAGCGGCGGATTTCGAGTTGTTGCCGAATAAATACAAAGTAGAAATGCATTTTTTCAGAAAGAGGGAAGTGAGTAGCGGCTCTATATTTAGGAGTCTGATAAGGCGAGTATGCTGGATCAGACCCGGCCGAGTAATTCCAAACACGTCAGCTATGCAAAGGGAAACTGCAGGAAATGGAGCGAGATAAGGAAGCTGGAGGTCACCGAGCGGCAAGTCGACCTGCTGCACCGGCGCGTCCCGAGTGAGAGTCAGAGCTCTGACCTTTGTCATGTGATGTCCTGGATGTTTCCTGTTATTCAACGACAATTTGCCATAAACGATGCAGTAGTAACGGTCGCCCCGGCTTTATCTCAATTAGAAAACACAAGCATCAGACAGGGAAAGATAATAGATAAGTGCTGGATATCAGTGATTGCTAAAGTTTTGTCTCCATGCAACACACAACTTCATCTACTCTGTTTTTGTTATTCGATGTTGGACTATGAATTGTGTGTGTGTGTGTGTTTGCATGTGTGTGTTCGGGGTTATTTCCATCCCAGTGATGGCAGGTTTTCCAGCTCCAGGGTATAAAGAGGGGGGTGGGCAAGTTTTAAGCCTCTAACAGGTGACACTGATCCATCAGGTTACGGGCGTTCGGACTGATGTGACCTCTGGACAGATGACCAGAGGATGAATTTCCAGGAGGGGGC
>CAESWR010001512.1:253293-263700 GCA_903171835.1 Mullus surmuletus | reverse complement strand
GGTCCAAATTAATCTAAAAAGCAAAAGAAAAGGGGGGGGAAAAAAAGAGGCCCACCCAGTTTTCCCTTCCTTCATCCCACCCATGGGAAAGCCTCTCTACTTCTCTCTCTGGCACAGGTAGGGTGTTTGACTGAGTTTGTATTCTTCTTTCTTTCTTTTTTTTTTAAGAAGGCGCTGGGCTTTCCTCCTCCATCTGGTGCTACATGATGATCCGCGGCTCGGGTACCGACTCGTTGATGGATTTGTGCGGCAGCACGTTGGCGCCGTTCAGATAAAGCTCGTCGTTGACAATGACGTCCTCCCCCAACACAGTCACATTTTCCATCCGCACCTACCGACACACACAAACACAGACATTCAACATAGAGTGCCTTTAATACACTGACATATGTTAGCTTTTGGCCCTAATTCCAATATATGCAAACATTATCATTTATTATTTTTGTTTATCGATATTACATCCTTAAATAGGATCTAGTATTGACGTTATTTTTCAGGCTCTTCCAATTTATTTTTCATTTATTTTGTTCAATTGTAGAATATTCTTTTGTTTAAGGTTAAAATGTATGTAAGCCATTGGTTAATAATAAATGGGTCCGTTTTTCTCATAGCTACTGTTGCTGACTATTGTTCTCTGTTTGAGTAATATCACTTGATCAAGGCTTTTCTAACAATCCATAATACAAAATACGTGCTTACATCGTATCGGATCGATATCAGTATCGGCCAATACTCAAGGCTGCAATATCGGTATTGTATCGGAAGTGAAAAAGTTGTATTGGGACACACCTTGATCCAATCATAATCAAATCAGCTAAATAATAACACGTGTGCATGTGCAGTTTCCATCTTTAATGCATTGCTGTGATTTCATTACAAATATACATTCGCCCAAACTGAAAAATGATCTCCACTCTGACACAGTTTGCTTTACTTACCCACTGGCCAACAGTGGAGCTCCATCCCACAATGCAGCTCTCCAGCCAGGAGTGCGATCGAACCCTCGATCCTTTCAGCACCGTGCAGCGCCGTATCCTCACCCCGTCCTCGACCACCACGCCGGCGCCGATGGTCACATTGGGGCCGATGGTGCAGTTCTCCCCAATCTGAGCCGTGGGGTCCTGCGTGGGACAGGTGAGGACACCCGGACTGTTATGGGGGGCACCGCTGTGTGTTTGGAAACGTGGCTCCTGTGAAGGTGAACTCACCACCAGAACATTGCCTAGGAAACCAGGTCCCGTGCGTAGCCTCTCAGGAGCTTGCTGGCGCAGCGACTGAAGGTACATACACATGCCTGTCAGGAAGTCTTTGGGCTGTCCGATGTCCATCCAGAAACCTGCCGACGAGCAGACGCACAACCTTTTAGAGCTGCACAGCGAAAAAATCCACATTTCCTTGTGATCTCCGACAGGTGACATACAGACAAAAAAAATCTGGGCTCCTTGATTGTGATGAGAATAGTACGTCTTTCAAAAGACCCTCTGTGAGAAATCACAAGGACTCGGTTTCCTTTAGGGTTAAAACAGCAGGCAGCTTCAGTGACCAAGCCAAGTTGAGGGAAGCAAAGCCACTACAACTGGACACCTGGACCGGCCTCTGGTTCTGTCCCTGCTGGTGCGAACTACAGCGCAGGGAGGGAGGTGTCACTGCTCAGCTACAGAGCTCCACTACGGGGAGAAGATCTTTCCCAAACTGGGACGCGGATCCAGAGAAGCACAGATGACAGATTCCTCGTTCAAGTTTATCTTTGAGGAGGATTTCGACAAAGAATAGATATGCCAGACAGTGTGGAAACTGTGCTACGGCCAGACACCATCTTTCAGACATGCTCTGTTGGTATCTGTGCTTCTCTACAGATGAGTCCTCCCATCAAAATGAGTTTGGGTGTAAAGAAAAGCCCAAACACTTACGTCTGGTAGAGCTGTGAGCTGAAGAGACCAAAGTGAGCAAACAGGTCAACTTCCCAAAACATACTGTATTATCATGTTACCATTGTGTTAAGAGGTGATAATATAGTCAAAAGTGACCTGATGGGTCGTGGAGTCACATAATGTTGGACGGTACCAAATTAATTTAAATATTTATAGAGCACCAAGAGATGTCATCTCTGGCTATGTTTGAGGAAAGCAGATCTAGATCCCATTTTTCAAATTTATACAGTCACAGAGGAAACAAATCCCCAATGAGCAAAGAAACTCCCTTCAATAGTTACCTTGCAGCTCCATGGCGTACAAGTGTCCCTCCTCTGCCATGAAAGGGAAAATCTCTTTCTCTATGGAAGTTGGTCTCAGCTGCACAGGCATACACGCAAACACAGAGAGGAACACTTAATGCACAGTAAACATGTATCATGACACCCCAAAAATGTGGTTTATGGTTTAATTTTAATCAGAAATCCGCGTGTAACGAACCTGTATTCTGCTGAGCATGCTGGGATTGAAGATGTACATGCCAGCGTTGATCTTGTTTGAAACGAAGACCTGTGGCTTCTCGACAAAGCGATGAATCCGGCCGCTCTCCGTTTCAAACACCACCACGCCATATTTAGAGGGCTCCTCCACCCTTGTCACCTTCACACACACAGAAAACACATTGAGCTGCGTTGATGACAACAAGATCATACATTTTGATTTGCAAAAAGTACTGTGATAAGTTCATTTAGAGGGTATTCTCTTGTATTAGCTTTAGTCTGGAGTGGCGTTTTCACACCAGTAGCCAAATAAAACACTTCCTGAACACAGCCACACAAGAGGGTCTAAAAACGGCAGCCTCTTACCACAATGGTGCCCTCTTTGCCGTGATTGCGATGGAACTGCAGCAAATCTTTAAATGGAAAATCGCAGATGACGTCCGAGTTAAGGACAAAGAAAGGCTCGTTGTCGACACTGAGCAGCTCTCGAGCCAAAGCCAGAGGGCCAGCTAAAAATAAAGAAAATAAAACACACACAGACACAGGTGTTAGGTAATACATATAGATTGAAATAGTCTGGCTGCAGTGCTAGTGAATTATTAACATCGTTAAGAGTGCGGCGATTAATCTGCTGACTGTGCAGACTCACCTGTTCCGAGCGGCTCCTTCTCATGAGAGAGAGATATACGAATTCCAAGCTGGGGGAAGGAAACAGATGAGCGTGAAAGATGCTGTAGAGTGTAGTTGAGGAATGTTAAAAAAAAATAAAAAAAATAGACAAATGAAGACTACAAGAGACAAACTTACTCTCTCCTCCTGGACTCTCATCTCCCTCTCCAGCAGCTCGGACATGTAGCTCACTGCCAGGACCACATGATCCACCCCGGCCTGTGCAGAGGAGAGAGAAAAAGGGATGATCCCCTGCTCATTTAAAGCCCGGGTCGAGTGTCAGGCTTACGCCCCCCCCCCCCTTAACACCCTTCAGAACAAGAAGAAAAGAAAAGAACCTCGTACCTTGGCCAGCGCTTCCACCTGGTGAAGCAGGATGGGTTTGTTGCAGAAATCCACCAGAGGCTTCGGGACACTCAGCGTGAGCGGTCGCAATCGGGTACCGTAACCCCCAACCAGGATCAAGGCCTTCATTCTTCTGACGCTAGTGACAGTTACCAAGGCAACCCACTGCACATCAATAATGACACTGGAACCAGCCTGAGGAGCGGAGACATCCTTGCCGATTAATGATGAGCACAATCCGATACGACAGCTCGGTCATAAATTCCACTGACAGTTTTGATTGACAGGTTATGGTTAGTTTGTAGTTAAACTCCTGCCAGCATCGTATCGGGCTTAGACACCGTTTACAGACTGGTAGCCTTTGAAAGC
This sequence comes from Mullus surmuletus, assembly GCA_903171835.1. Classification (NCBI taxonomy): domain Eukaryota; kingdom Metazoa; phylum Chordata; class Actinopteri; order Syngnathiformes; family Mullidae; genus Mullus; species Mullus surmuletus. The sequence continues at coordinate 259,907 of CAESWR010001512.1, read as the reverse complement.
TTTGCTCTGGAGCTGTGACGAAGTGTCGAGTGCACGTTTTGCAGAAAATGAGCTTGAAAATGACTTCATATTGACTCTTTTTGGGGGGGTTTTTTCTCCATGATCCAGAAATGACTATGAAATTGAGATGGGGGAACAAAAAAATGATGCTTTTGGTTTCGATTATGCTGTACATTTACCTTTGGTCGCATCTTACATATCTTGGTTTCAAGCAGAGGATACAAGTGAGGCAATCGCATCATACATATCACACAATTCCTTATATGGGTATGGAAGGAAGTTGATGTGCATCCTAGTGAACTTTGCCATGCAGGGGTCAAAAGATCAAAACAGGTGATACAAGTCAAAGCTCCACAGCCTCCATTTGACTCCAAGGACGAGACACTGTAGTTCACTGTCAAAACAACTCAAACTACACAAACCTAAATGGAAAATAGCTCTTGTTTGTGATGCCAATGGCTCTGACACAGATGATCACATGAAAACAGGAGCTCCAGAAGACAGTGAGATGTTCCCCAGCAGCTACACAGTCAAAAACACACGAGGTTTTTCTCCTCAACATGCACTTTACAGGTCATTTATAGTCAACAATGAACTCCCTGACACTGACTTTAGCTAGCCTGTGTTAGCTAAGCTAGCTAACACATCATTAAACTCACCTAGCAGCTGCACATTGCCTGATAACTAGCTTCCCTATCAAAGATCGATAATTGTTTTTAAAAAAGGATGCAAACTCACGCTGCAGCGACTGTGGGGAGACTTGAGGAGGTGTCCGTTATCACTGAAACTCTGGGAATGACACGTAAGATGGTTCAAATCCAAATCATTGTTTGGCTTCCTGTCGAGCAGCGCGACGTCAAGTCACAGAATGTGGGCACGCGATGCACCCGGTTTGGGATTTTCAAAATAAAAGCACACGCGCGTTCTGTCTCGCCTTTTTCGTGATAGTGCTCCGGTGAGCATGCTCTTATTTAAGGAGTCTGAGCAGTCGGTTTCCGGTTTGTTTAGCTAACTGTGGTGGCTTTATTAGTGCCCTGATCCTGTCACTCACACGGGGGTGTCCAAGACCGAATGATGCTTAAACTGAATAACAATTTGTATCCCGTGAGATAAAAATTACTTAAGAGATATTTTCATTTTACCTTCTTGACGAGAACTCGTTAAAAAAAAATCTGTCAATCCGACAAATTTCGTGTCCTTCTGATAATATTTTCATTGCCCCCCTCAGTAAACGTGCAATGGTATCGCCCAAACACTTTGGTCCCGCCTCCTCGCCGCTTCTGACCAAACAGGAAAAAACAGCGTGGCGAAGGGAGGTGGTTCCACTGCATTCATTCATGTCTGTGTGACGTCAAGAGGGACAAATACTGATACTCTACTACAGGAGATTTTAACTGCTTTTTTAAATAGGTTTTCTGCTGAATTAAATTTGCTTCTTGGTCTAATTTCCAATTGTGTTGTCTTCGAAAAAACTAAATAAATCAGAACAAAATGTTCAACCGTAGGTTTTGAGAATAATAAAAACATGTCAAAACATTGATAGTTGTTTATATTTCCAACAAACTTAAACTTACCACCAAAGGTTGTTGTTTTTTTTCTTAAATGGACCATTTGCATTCAGAAAACGTACATCCAAAAGGACAGGAGCACACTGTCCTTTTTTACCTGATGAAGGTTGCTCACTTTAAACAATAATGATGACAAATACATTTTGAGTGTAATTATTTTATTTTTAAAGCTTAATTTTAATTCCTGTTAAAAGATTTTCCTTGTCTGTGCTTGGGATGGTATTTGAACACAAAAAAGAAGAATTTTGGCTTCACTTCATTGTCTTTTCTTTTTGTTATAAAACAAAAAAAAAAGTAGAATACTGGTGTTAAAAGTGTTTTGTTTTGGATTCTTAAAAGAAATAAACAAACAGCCTGAATGTACAAGGACCCAAAATTCAATCGAATGTTTTTAAGGATACCTGCTCTAGGGGCATGAACTCATAGAGCAGGCAATCAAAGGAATTCATCACTTTAAAAAAAGTATCAGGTATCTTCTAGTTCACAATTGTTTCCAGTAAAGACCCAACACTGAATATCAGTGATTAAAAATCAGGATTATATTTTAAATATGAAATTCAACACAACACTCCAATGTAACCTCTCTAGTGAGAGGTGATTTATCTTTTATCCACTCGTCCCCCATTCTGCTTCAATGAACCTGCAGTGGCGCATTCGATCAGGGGTTCCAGCGAAGGTCACAGACCAGGGCAATGTGGTCAGACGGGTGGGCCACACTTGGAAGAGCCTGATAGGTGGTGACCTCCTGGTGACTGGGCAGGGGGATCACCTGCTCCACCTGCACACACACCCACATTAGTATGCAAGCCTTCCAGTGAAGCTGTTTAAACTTGTAAAACCAACATGTTCGCATTGTGTAGACAATAAAGGACCAGTGAGTATGGTGAGAGAATTCAGGTTGTGTGAGTCAGTGCATAATGACGCAGTGGAGGCCACGCCTATATTTCACTGTTGGAGGTCTCTGTGGTAAGGTAGTTGTAGTACAAGCATCATTAGTACTGATACCTGCATGCTTTCTGGCTGGATGAAGATGTAGTCCAGGCAGCCGTGGAATCCTCCCACGTAGTTGGTGTACGCCGGCTTGTTGCAGGCGCTCAGCAGAGGGGGGAAGTGAGACAGCATCTCCAACATGCACGACTCTTCTGGTCCGGAGCTGCTCCAGTCTGCATGCTGCTGCGGAAGCACAGCCTCACTGAGCAGCTCGAACACGCCTGAGACGAGAAGAGATGAACAAATGTGACTCAATCATCCAATGTCAATATCAGATGGGGTCACCCCTAAATTCCAATTCTACAAGTTTTGGGTGAAACCTAAATTAAATCTAAGCTGTCACCAATAGTGATTGAGACCAGACGCCGTGGCATTACCTGAGGTTGGAGAGGAATTAAAATCCCCACAAAAGATCATCGGGGCTCCGGGTGCAACCTCTTTGATGACATGGCTCAGGTGCCGCAGAGCCACGCCCATTTGGACCAAGCGAATGTTCCCCCCTTCAAGGAAAATACAAATATTTGTAGTGTGAATATAGTTCATGGTCAGCTTTCATTGGGTGTGATCAGAGGGCAAGTTTTCTACCTTTAGGGTGCCAGTAGAGGTGGGTGTTGGCTACGCAGACCTTCCTGCCTGGTTTTTTGAGGTCCTCAAGCACACTGACCTGTAAATAAGTCGGTCAGTATAGCTGAGGATAGTAATACAAATGCGAAGAAGCTGAGGAGATGGGTCAACAATATATTTCATCATTACTTAAGCACCATTTAGTCAAAAAATCATGGTCAAAAACACAAAGATTGGAAAAGCCAGTGTGAAGAGCAATGACTAAAAAACTAAATCCAACAAATACAGGTTATCACTTGTGCAGAGGAGGAGGCTAATACCTGTAAGGCAGTGGACCGATGCAACATCTTGCCTTTCAGAGCAATGCTGGTTGAAACCCTCTTCAGTAGCTCAAAATGGATGGGGTCAGAGATCAGAGCCTCACTCAGTGTGATATCATGACGGCTCAGCAGCTTAAACTTTGATCTAAAAGGAGACAATTAGATGACAGATTTAAGTTACTTAACCGTCGAGTTTAAGACCTATAATATCAACTACTTACAGTAGGGGTGGTCGAATTAATCTGCTTTTTTTAAAATCGTACTCTCACGTGGAACTTATAGTGCAGATTGATGAAAAGCTCAACATTGGCAGCTCATAGTTTGACAGCATTGAAAATGCACAGGCTGCGGACCAAACCTGCGGTAGAACGTGGCCAGTCCTTCGTGTTGCCTGTCTTTCATCTTGAAAACACCGTCCAGTCCAAAGGCATCCATAGCTGGAATTAGACTGTCTGCAAACACCCCTGAAGAGGAAGAGGAGAATTCAAAACGGTTTGCCGATTGGTGAAATAGCTCATTCTTCTGTCAATTCATGCCTTGTTTTCCCGCAAAGATTACCTTTGTCGACCTCCTGCAGGCAGATTAGGTCGGCGTTGTATCCAGCCAGCTCCTTCTTGATCAGGTTCTGTCTGTAGTCCAACTGCAAGGCGTAGGGGGCGCAGTACGGATAAAGCACAGTCTTGGACAGTTCCGTTTGGGCGTAGACATCGGCGAGGATGTTATAGGACACCACCCTCATCACTGGCCACTCCGCCTCCCTCACAGTGTACGCATGGCGGTTGTCAAACGTGCAAACGCCGGGTCCCGCCTCCACAGCTCCCACAGAGACCAGCTCCTTGGTCGTCCCGCTCCGTCCGCCATCTTTGGGCGTGCAGCGCAGTTTCAGCCGGCAGCCGATGTCCTTATTGGACGGGACGAGGACCCGCGTGCACCCTTCTTCGGTCCAACCAGAGTCCTGACGTGGCAGCTCCTCGGCAGCTTCAGGGCTACAAAGGGGAAAAAGAAGGAGGTGATACTTATTAGTGGTGTCCGCATACAACCTTTTCACTTCCGATACGTTACCAATATGGCAGCCTTGAGGGTTGGCCGATACAGATATCGATCTGATATGATATCAGCACGAATCATACATACTTTTATTACTTATTTTGTAGTATGGAATGTTAGAAAAGGCTTGATCAAGTGATATTACTCAAACAGAGAACAATAGTCAGTGACAGTAGGTATGGGAAAAACGGACCCATTTATTATTAACCGATTGGGTTACATACATTTTAACCTTAAACATAAGATATTCTACAATTGAACAAAATAAATGAAAAATAAATTGGAAGACCCTGAAAAATAACGTCAATGCTAGATCCTATTTAAGGGTGTAATATCGATAAACAAAAATAATAAATGATAATGTTTGCAAATATTGGAATTATGGCAAAAAGCTAATATATGTCAATGTATTAAAGGCACCGTATGCTGAATGTCTGTGTTTGTGTGTGTTTCTAGGTGCGGATGGAAAATATTACCAATGGCTTACATACATTTTAACCTTGAACATAAGAATATTCTACAATTGAATAAAATACATTAAAAAATGAATTGCAAGACACTGATATATAAACTTAATAAATCCTAGAAGTTCTGGAACGGAGTCTGGAATAGACCGCTTGCATCGGAGTGTTTATATCGGTTATATCGATTTTAGGTGCAGGCCTGGCCGATAACCCGATACTTGTTTTTTTTTTGCTGATATCTGATATTAATATTAGATCAGGACACCCCTAATACCTTTGTTTCATCTGTGATAGTTGTAGCACATTCAAGATTGTAGAAAATCTAGGATTATTTCTCATTACTTGTGGATGATTGAAATGTTAAAAAAAGTATTTTGTATAATGTAACTTAATAAGGCTGTATTTGTGTCTAAATGGCTGATGTGGGAACAGTTCTACATCACATCATTCAGTCACGCCTTCAAAAACAACAACCGGCGTCGCGCTGCGATGACGTCACGGCGCGCCTCCTCTCACCTCTGACTCGCGCCGTCCTCTTTGAACCAGGTGAACTCGCAGTCCTGCAGGCTGCCGAACTCGATCTCCAGCTTGGGACAGACCGGGAACCCGGCCAGCACGGACGCCGGCAGCTCCGCGGTGGTGAAGGTGGGACTGTTCCGCTGCACCGCGAACCGGACGTCGCCCACCTGCAGCACGGCGCCGTCCCGCCACGCCTCCGCGTTCACCACCGCCTCGTCCACCTCCGCGCCCTGGAAGTAGAGCTTGACGGGCACCGTGGGCTCCGGGCTCTCGCTCGGCTGCTGCTGCTGCTGCCGCTCCTTCTTCCTCTTGGTCTTCCTCGTCTTCCCCTGTCCCTTGGAGATCCGGGCCAGGACCTTCCCCAGAGCCTCGTCCTGGTCCCGCAGCATGTGCTTGTTGCTGCCGTGCAGGCGGAAGGATATGGTGAGCTTGGGCTCCCCGGGGAGGCACCGCACCACGGCGGGCTCCATGCTGCCGAGCAGGCGGTGGCGGGCGCGGGTCCAAGCCGGCGGGGGGCGCAGCTGCAGCAGGCGGCGGGGGGCGTGCAGCAGGGCAGCGGTGAGGTGGCTGAACATGGAGCCCCCGGGGCGGCAGGAAAGCGAGGCTGGAACTAACCGGAATCGGTACCGGCCGACGTCAGGGCGGCCCCGCCGGCTTCCTGTGCTCGTCCCCCGGGAGAGGGAACGGACGTGGTTGGGGGTCTTTAGCTGGGAGAAACACGAGCTCTGTGACTACGACGCTGCGACATGCTGTCGTGTGTACGGACTGTATGAGCCGGACCTTCTTCTTCGTGTGTTTTAATGTTTGCCTACAAAGCAGCTGTTGAGGTGGTGCTGCCACCTGCTGGATGGGAGTGTGTAACACCATGACTAGACTGGGTTCATTTGATAGATGGATGGATGGATGGATAGAAAGAAGGATAGATGGATAGATAGAAGGATAGATGATAGATAGAAGGATAGATGATAGATAGAAGGATAGATGATAGATAGATAGAAGGATAGATGGAAGGACAGATAGATGGAAGGATAGATAGAAGGACAGATAGATAGATAGATAGATGGAAGGACAGATAGATAGATAGAAGGGCAGACAGATAGATAGATAGATGGAAGGACAGATAGATAGATAGAAGGACAGAT
>CAESWR010001512.1:222973-252135 GCA_903171835.1 Mullus surmuletus | reverse complement strand
AAGGACAGACAGATAGATAGATAGATGGAAGGACAGATAGATAGATAGATGGAAGGACAGATAGATGGAAGGATAGATAGATAGAAGGACAGATAGATGGAAGGATAGATAGAAGGACAGATAGATGGAAGGACAGATAGAAGGACAGATAGATGGAAGGACGGATAGATAGAAGGAAGGATAGATAGAAGGATAGATAGATAGATAGAAGGACAGATAGATAGATGGAAGGACAGATAGATGGAAGGACAGATAGATAGAAGGATAGATAGATGGAAGGATAGATAGAAGGACAGATAGATGGAAGGATAGATAGAAGGAAGGATAGATGGAAGGACGGATAGATAGAAGGAAGGATAGATAGAAGGACGGATAGATAGAAGGAAGGATAGATAGAAGGACAGATAGATGGAAGGACAGATGTGATGTGTAAACGTAAGAACTACCCTCCCTCCCACTTCTAGAAGCCCTTTAACACTCCATTCCCCTCCCATTTTAACCACGCTGTCCTTCAGCCTCGTCCTTTCCGTACTTAATTTCCTAAAACATTCCCCACATAGAATCCTTCAACATTTTCCCCTCTGCGCTCTGTGCTGCCCCCCTGTGGCAGGAGGTAACATCACACATCTCACTGCTTTCAAAGAGGGTGAAATAGGTCAAACCACAAGACGCTTTCACTCCCCATCCATAGAATTGCTCTCGGATCTCTTCGTGGGAGATGCCACTTTATAAATAGTCCCTGATCTCCTCAAGCTTTAACATGATTTGTGGTTCTAGTGGTAACCTCGGGTCGGGTGAGCGACTACTGTTTGTGGTTTCAGTTAAGACCGTGTATTTAACGTTTGAATTACTTTGATGTACTTTGATTTATTTCATGTTCTTTTACCAATGTATCTACCTGTAAACCCCTTTGGCTCACTGATGTTTTTAAAAAGCGCTGCACAAATAAAGTAGATTGGATTGGATTAATAGTTCTTGTATATTTTCCGAGGGTTTTGATGAATGTATGCGGTTCTAAGTGACGGACAAATGACATCTGAATCCTCCAGAGAGTAGCGGCTACCTTTATCCGACCGTAAGTGACTATGACCCCTAACAACGTTACGGCTCGATGGCGTCAGTGATCTCGTAACAACAATGTCAATGTAGTCTCCCACTATTCTTATCAGAAATTAAATCAAGTCCTCTGGACCTGGACAACAGCTGGATGAAGATGTGAAGGTCACAGACAGAAGTAGTTGATCCAGTGGCAGCTGATCCAACAGATAAGTGATTATCAGATGTTTGGGATGGTTTGATTCTAATAAAGATCATAATTATCATATTTTGATACGATTTCTTCCATAACATAAATGGGTCATGTATCGTTACTGTCTTTAAAGGAATCATAACAAAACTAAAGGATGTTGTTCATACTCTTGAATGGGCAACACAGATGTAAATTTACAATCAAGTTTAATAAGAAAAGGGGGGAAATGTATAATTTAGCATCTAGCTAAAGAACTTTTTTATTCACGAGGGAGTGTAGTGACCCCTCCTGAAAATATCGAAACATACTTGAACACAATGAGAACAATTCCTGTAATAACTTTCCACTTATGATACAGAAAAAAAAAGATCAAAAATGTCAAATATGGATATAAAATCATTATACTTGATGTTTATTTTTGTACAGAAAGACAATGACGGAAATTCCCTAATAGACAAATTGCAAAACCCTAGAAATACATTTTTATAAAAAACAAATCCTGAGGTAATCGCACCAGCAGTCTGGTGCCAGTTCTATATCATCTGCGTCTCCCTTTGAATCGGCAGTCCCATTTACAGAATATTTTTCTCGGGGACGTTTTCCACAAAGCAGTGTTCAGACAGTTCGGGGCTTTGGGGGAAGTAGACGTCTGCCTTGTGTTCGTCCTCGTGCTCGATGTGTTTGAGGTGGACGAGCAGATGCAGGGCGTAGGCCAGGACCAGCAGCAGGATCAGAGAGGTGATGAGGCCCATCAGGATGGCCGGCGTCAGGAAGGTGGCACAGTCGCTCGCGGGGGAAAACTTACCCGAGGTGAGATTGAAAGCCTGGATCTGAGGAGGGCAGTAGATATTTGATTAAAGAAAACAAACTCTGTCACGATGGGTGTCCTGATCCGATATTGATATCGGTCCAATATCAGCAAAAAAATGAGTATTGGATTATATCAGCCCGCATCTAAAATGGCCAATATAAGCACTTTGATACAAGCAGTCCATTCCAGACTCCGCTCCAGCACTTCCATGTAGAAAATTCTTATGTTTAAGGTTAAAATGTATGTAACCAATTGGTTAATAATGAATGGGTCCGTTTTTCTCATAGCAACTGTTGCTGACTATTGTTCTCTGTTTGAGTAATATCACTTGATCAAGCCTTTTCTAACATTCCATACTACAAGATAAGTCATAAAAGTGTGTATAATTCGTGCTGGTATCAGATCGATATCCGTATCGGCCAATAGTCAAGGCTGCAATATCGGTATCGGAAGTGAAAAATCGTATCAGGACTTCACTATCTATCACTGAAATACAGGCTTTTAAGCATCGTATGACTGTGTGAGTGCGGTGAGTAAAGGGGCACCTGGAAGTCTGTGAAGGTGATGGTCCAGCGTCGGGCCTGGTCAGTGCTGGGCAGCAGCAGGGCGCTGTATCGCTCCAGGCTGCTGACGTGGAGGCAGTGGTAGGACGAGGAGGACGGAGCGTACACCTCGCTGGCGTTGAACACCGCCTCCTCTGAGGTGTTGTAGAGCAGGGACACGCTGTCCACAGAGAACCACCACTGGCCCGAAGACTCGTAGAATGTGTTGGACATCTGCAATCTGGATGTCAGAGGAGAGGAGGATCAGATTCTGCTCCTCTCCTCGAGTCCAAAAAGGTCGCCATCAAGCAGCTTATGTTCCTGATGTCTTATTTGTCACACATTATTAACCCTTAAGAGTTCCTCCATGGGGCATTTTTGACCATTTAGAGGGTCAAAATCTCTAAAAAAAATTTTGGGATATTTATCAACAAGACTGACTAATTTAAAAGTTGGAAAAAATATTAATATATGATATTTTACAGCAGTCCTTTGGAGGGAGACGCTTTTTGTCCCCAGGAACTAATGATAGAGTTTGCTATAAAAATCTGTCACTGCAGAAACAATAAGAAATTCAATGTCGCTGCTAATCATTGACTTAGCTGAGGCTCTAATAATGAGCATATTTAAACCCTCCTTGAATTGCATTTTATATAAATTATTTGAGTTTTTGTATGTTTTTCAATGAAAATACTGTGAAGTTAATAAACTGGCATTTAGAGGGTTAAAATCCCCCCAAATAATTAATATTTGATATATATATCTCAGGCTGCAGTTGATTTCAAAGAATTTAATTACATTTTTACCGCAGTTTCTAGGGAGGGGACGCTTTTTTTCGTTCTGAGGGACGATTGAGAAGGAACTTTTAAGGGTTAATGCCTGATGATTGACAGACAGATGTGTTACCTGATGGACAGGCCTCTCAGATCCTCCACATCTCCAAACCTCATCACCAGCCTGTTGCAGCCAGACAGACAAGCAGGGTTCTCAGTTTTTGGGCTGTATAGCTCAAACAACACGCTCCCTCAAACGTATATCTGAACGTGCACGTACGTGGCTCGGTCCTGGAGGCAGACGGACTGGCTGGTGTCTACTGGTTTCTGGGGGGAGAAGGCTCGCTCCGTCAGGTCCACCTGCTTCTGCCTCTCGTAGCGGAGGGACAACCTCCTCGCCTGGAACATGACGCAAGGCTGGCCGTTGGACAAAACCTGAACGGAGGGAGGGGGGAGATGTTAAGAGTGCGACGGAAGGCGCAGCGCGAAAACTGCATTGCCAGGCACTGCAGCAGGGGAGAAAACAAACACAACCTTGAGGGGCGGGAAGGGAACTGCGGCTCCCGGCATCTGAAGTAATCTCCTCCGCGACGCATCTGGAGACTGAGGAAGAAACAGAAGGATGAGACACACACACACACGCACAGAGAGAATCTGGGAAATGCCGTGTTTACCTGCAGAAGCTGTGTGAGTGCTCGGTCTGTCGACAACAAACTCTCCTCCAGCCTCATCGCTCCGTCCCTCTGCAGCATCGCTTCATCTAAAGGGACAGTTAGCAGGTTTTCACTACAGTGTAAACAGGAGGGAATGGGTTCGTCTCATGATCTTTAAGAGATATGGATGGACCGACTCACCATGTGCTGAAGACGCAGCAGCCCTGAGAGCAGACGAAAACATTAGTCAATATATTTGTATATTTTTGTGGTATCTTGGCCTTCTGTACTGCAGTCGATATTTTATTCATTTGTCGCTGGGTGCAGCCTTATCTTAATATTTCACTTATATCCCTTTGAGACTTGTTAATATTTCAGTATTTATTTATGAGCCATAGGAGTTCTAGAGATTACATAAAGGGAATTCTACACCTTTGCAATTCATAATGAACATGATTCATGTAAAAACATTGCAATTCAGCTCATGATTGAATAGAATCTTTGCACTTTTTTCAAAGTCAAGATGACATTATACATTTCAGAGGTAGAGGGGGGATAATGAAGGGACGAGCAGGGTTTGTACTCTCCCAGGATGCATCAGGGGTATCAGGCGACCCAGCCATTCACATCTGTGGATTAGTCTTGAAGGTAACAGACAGAGTCATCAGTCAGTCTGGCACAGAGATGCTCCTCTGCTGACGGGACCCACGCTGACCCAGATTACACAGAACACCAAATTAGACTTTTGTCAGAGAAAAATAGGGGGCCATGGAGTTAATATTGGAATCAGCTTAACGCCGAGCAGCGGGCAACTCTGATTTCTCGTTATATAAATGCTCCCTAAATTGAGGTTTGATTGGAATCCCAAACCCGGGTCATTGTGTTTCAGTTTGTTCTCAGTGCTCTTCTTTATCATTAAAAACCTTTTTAATTTTCCAGCCATTTAAACTGTAGTAATAATGGCGCTTTGCACAATCAATCAACTATTGAAGTCTGTCACCCACTGTTTTGAACTGAAACTGCTGATTGTCAATATTTTTTTTGCCAGTTTTTCCTCATCTGAATTAGAATATGTATGCTATTCTGGACTCTTTCATACACCAGTTTCATCCTACATGTTGTATGTTTACTTCCTTTATATTAAAATGTCGAAATCATGAAACCCCTCATTGAAACCTCAGGAACTATCAGTAACATTATTTGGGGAACCGTTCACTGATAAACTGATAAACAATACGTCGCTCTATTAATGCAATTCGATCATAGATCCTGATTCAATGCATAAGTAATCAGCCATGTGATCTCATTTAAATGAACCCACTGCATTCTGCATCAAGTGAATGCCCCATGCGAGACCCAAACTAAAGGGTGTTTTTCCTCTGCACGTATTATTCTAAATGCATTGTTTTGAACAACAGATACTTAATCAAATCCTCTCTGGTTTATTGTCATCGCCTCCCCAGGGCCAAAAAAGCTTTAGTCCGTCAAGTGTACTGGGTCAGAGCAGACTGTGGACTGAGGGATTGCATGGATTACATAATCATAAAAACATGAGTACACACACACAAGGGATGGAGCGGCTCTTAGGCAAGAGGAGATTTCGCGGCGTCTCGTTCCTTTGCATCAGCAGCATCAGCACAAAGAGCTGCGTGGAAACATCCGGCAGACACATCATTTTGAGTTCTCTTGGTGTCAGCCATATTGTCAGTCATGAATTCCCATGTTAAATGAATCTGCAAAAATCGGTTAAGTTTTGCTCCACTTTCTCTCGAAACCAGAATTTCCAGATGATCTGATGACTGCTGTCTTGCTCTGGTTAAAGTACGTACACCATTTTTGGCAGGTTGGGGATTAGTCACCTCAAATGCTGCAGTAACAGATACAAAAAATGAGGGTTTTTTCTCTCTTTGCAGTGCAGTACAAACATCTGCATTACAGTCTGATTTGCCATTCATCTGTCATCCGTGCCTCCATTTTGGTGTGGATGTAAACCAGCGTGTACACAATATTGAGACATGGGATTAACCAGGAATACTGATTTATGCTCCTTTTTGGATCTGTTTTGAATAACCCACAGGCCGTTCTTATCTCCTAGATGAGGTTTTATGTCGCCCTATGGCTTCATTCTCGCTCGCCCACTTGTCATTGTCATAAATGCTTCAATAATTCCATTGTTTCTCTACCTGCCCGGCACCTCACCACAGAGAGGAGCATGTGCGGGGAAAAGTGGAGCACCTTGCTACTTAAAATAGATATTCAGATGGTGGAGATCATCCTACAGGAGAAGCAATATTGGATTTATGATAATCAGGTTAAAACAATCATGACTCCATTGCTCTTAGTTGAATAGCTGGACAAATATTTATGTTTGTCATTGCTACTTCCAAAGGTTATGAAATGCCATATTTTTCTGTACGTCTGTACTGACAAGGGCAAGGCAAACAATCACATTATTTCCGCTTTAAATCAACAACAGCCAGTGATTGTGAGCACAGACCACTGCTGGGTCAGACAGTGGAAACGCATCAGTAATCTTTGTGCTGCATATGTCAGGAGTCAAAGATTAGAGTCAGCAGAGGCTGGAGACAACAACCCCGACCATCCAGGATTAACTCTACAGATCTAAAGATCCCTCTGCCTCTTTCCAGTTGCCTACCTGTCAGCCAGTCGCCGGTCGTGGCAGAAGGATGACTGTAGATGGAGGAGCAGGACGAAGAGGAGAGAGATGTGGAGGATGCAGCCGCGTTTCCAAGGGGAAGCCATCGCCGTGGTGACCAGAGTGTGAGCCAGCACACTCTCTCCCCCTGCCCTCTCTTGCTTTCTCCCTCCTAATCTATTTTAATCAGCCCACTGGCTATAAACCCTCTGACGGACTGACGGATGGGCCAATCAGGAGAGGAATGGAGCAGACAAGCCCCGCCCACTGGCTGAGAGTACTGCTGTTTCACAGTATCTCATTTTTAGGTCAGTTCATGCTCACTAGATGTCATTCAAGGATGAATATTACATCAGCAAGCCAAAGCGCTCATATTGAATTTGTTTACTGCCACCAGCATCGACAAAATAAAACACAATGGCCAAATTGTTTACCTCATATCATCTCTCATTATATAAAGGTCCATAAAGTAAATGCTTAAGATGAAATATAACAGTCAAACCACCCTTGGGTTCATTGAATTCCATTTGAAATCATTCATAGTTGATTGTAAAATGGGATAAATGAGTTTTCTGCCAGCTTACTGGTTTGGGACATTATTATTTTTTTAAATCCACCAATTCATGATACAATTTGATTCACAATTCTGTAACATAAAAGCATATTCACCATTGACGTGTGTTATGTGATATGTTTGGGCTTGAAATATTATTTAAAAATCAAACACGTGTTTAAAAAAAAAAAAAAAGACAAAAGATTTTTTTGGCGCATTTAAAAAAATCTTTTGTCTTTTTTTATTTTATTTTTTTTAAATCAAGTGTTTAATATTTTTGGGGGAGACACAAAAAGATCCCGTTATTTTTTTATCCTTGCTTATATGTGTTGCACTAGCCGCTAAACTGTGTTATTTATATTATTATTTTATTTTATTTTTATTTTTTTTATCATCACCATATCAATATTGACTTTCAATTCCCACATTTATTAATATATATATTATAATATTAATATTGCGGTTGAAAAATATAAATACAGGAAAATTAAAAGTATTTTACTCAGGCACTCCGCGCAGCCGCCTCAGTCCGGGGTCCTCGCAGCAGTCATTGCCGCTGAACCTCCTGCTTCCGTCCTTTCCATCCCAGCTCGCCGCAGCAATCATGGGTATGGCTCAAACTTCCCCCTAAACTCCCTCGAATCCGCGCCACTGCTCGCCTCTAGCGGGTCGTCGTTGCGCCTGAACGTCTTATAAACCACCCCGGAAGGGTTTGAGGCGGAAAAAACACCCGAATTGATTAAAAAAGCGGCGGTTTATAGCGTTCTTTTTCGCCGCAACGTGGAGCCGCCATGACACCTCCGATCCGCACGGGCGGCGTGTTAGCATCCGTTAGCTTAGCATAGCGCGAGGCGCTCATACGCGTGAAATGCGGCTGAAAATGCACGTATATTAGCTATAATACGGTAAATTGTAATCTAAACAGACTTCTTGTCCGTGTAGGTTTAAGTATTTATTCGTGTAAGTGACGCTTCCGGTAAAAAAAGTAGTCCGCAGACTGTTTGCACGTACATGCAGTTTTCACTATGTAAACGTGGTCAAACATCGAATTTAGTCATTGCAAAGATTCTTCCTTTTAAAATTACTCGAAACTAACCGAAAATGGCGATTTTACCTGCACTATTGTCAAAGCTGATGGTCTCACATGGGCGCATCTTGAGATGTTGACAGATGTTACATCTCAAGATGAGCCTAATCGATTGATAAATGGACACTGAGCATGTGATTGTTCAGCAGAGGCTGTAAAATGGGTTTCACAGTATATTGGGTGTATGGCTTCCTCCAACGATACACATGGTGATTGTGTGACTGCGATATCTGCATGTGCATTTTCTCTAACTTGATTCCTCCCTTCCAGGAAAGTGTCGTGGTCTGCGTACCGCCAGGAAGCTCCGTAACCACCGCCGTGAGCAGAAATGGCACGATAAACAGTACAAGAAGGCCCATCTGGGCACTGCCCTGAAGGCCAACCCCTTCGGAGGAGCTTCTCACGCCAAGGGCATCGTCCTTGAGAAAGTGTAAGTACCGTTGGAGGTAGAAGTCAAAGTGATGCTTACAAGAAACGGCAACCCATTTTTTTTTTTTACGCCTTTCCCTGAAGCTAAGCTGCAGCTGGACTGATGAAAACATTGGTCACCTGTGTTAAAGTGCCCGTGTCCAGCTTAATGACCAATGTAGAATTTTGTGTGCGTACTGTATGTTGTTTTGAGGCTCATCAAATATATTTTACCCTCTACAGTGGTGTTGAGGCTAAGCAGCCCAACTCTGCCATCAGGAAATGCGTGAGAGTGCAGCTCATCAAGAACGGCAAGAAGATCACCGCCTTCGTCCCCAACGACGGTTGCCTGAACTTCATCGAGGTAAAAGAAACTGAAATGCTGTTTGTGTTGAGTTGATCCAAGATGGCTAGAAACAAAATACTGTCTGGAAGTTCCAATATTGTATTTTAACCCCCCGACTATATCAGCCCAGAGTAGTATTCTTGCATGATGAGTAATTTTCACAAATGGATTCTGGGCAGCCTTGCTGTGTGCCTCTTGCAGGTCTAGGAGATGCTTCAAATTTGATCTGGGATGTAATTTCTCCTACTCTGTGTAGATGCTTCTAAAACTTGAATGCATTTTGACTTTTTTGTGAATATGAAATCTAGCTTGTACATGAATTGATCGAAATTGCTAATTTTTCGTATCTCCATTTGTGCCGGATCCTACAGGAAAACGACGAGGTTCTGGTGGCAGGATTCGGACGTAAAGGTCACGCCGTTGGTGACATTCCTGGAGTACGTTTCAAGGTGGTCAAGGTTGCCAACGTGTCCCTGCTGGCACTGTACAAAGGCAAGAAGGAGAGACCCAGATCATAAACATTTGAGACAGAAAATACAATAAACACATTTTCAATTAGTCTCGTTGTGTTGTGTTGTCATTGGATCGTTTGCTCTCCTTTTTATCTAAACCTGAAGATGAGTCCAAGCACTTGGATTGTAATCAACACAAGGATGTTTATTGATGTATAGGTCTAAGAGCATTATCAATGTAGATGTGGAACTCTGAATGAAATACTCTTCTTGATGATTGTTACTCATCAAATCATGCTCTTTACTCAACAGTTTTACCATTTAATGCATATGATAGTGATGCAGAAGGTTACTCTTGTCTTCCCCAATCCGTGTCCCATTGTGTACTTGGCATCTTGGGCTTTCTAGCTGGCTGTTGCCCAGTGACCCACAACTGTCTCTTTAAAATTTCACTGGGCAAACTTAGCTGGAAGTGGTAAATATAGCAACGGCTGTCAGTTCGCCCTGCAGCTAAAGCGTTCCAGATACACGGCTGAAACTTTGGAGAGCGCGGACTGGTGAACCAATTGTTTCTGCAGAATTGTTGCCTTTGGGATGTAATTTCACGGCAGAACTGGTGTCGTGGCACACTTTCATGAGGTCTACTGGTGTCTGAAGACCGTGTTGAAGATGGGAGAACCACCACGCACTCACTGACGCAACCCATGTAAGCACGCAGCTCTGGTTTCAGCCAAGCAGGTCAGAGACTCTTAATTTGCAAGAACGCCACAGCAGAATTGACGGAGCCAAAACAGCAACACAAGGTGAAAGAATGTAAGGAGACCTGTCGAAGTTGTTTCTTTTTTCCACCACTGTTTGTTCTATTATTTCTTGTACAGCTTTGTGCATTGTAGCTGTAGATTCAGGCTTACTGTTGGTCCAACAAAGAACATTAACTATTTCACCTGCCTCTTTGACCTTGACCTCACAATAACTGCATCCAGACTTCCGCTTTCCATAATCCTTTTTGCATCTCTTGTATTACCTTAACTCGTATACATTATTTTTACTTGGACGATTAGTGCTTTGCTCAGCTGACCTGTTTTTTCTCTTCTTCATTGAATACATTGTGCCGTTGATCCTGTGTTAACCTACATATGATTAATAAACCTGAACTTCGGCTGAGCATCACTGATTCAAATGGCTAAAGCTCCCAAGCTTGAATAGAAACAAATCCCTGCGGCGCTTTTCCGTAAATCTTTCAGAAAAGATGCATGTACAAATAATATCCACTATGTATTGCTGAATCATCCAACGTGATTTAAAAACCACAACAAGAAGCTTTCACTTACTGTTCCCCATCTTAGTGGAGGCTGATTGGACGACATGGAGTTTGGCGTGTATGCACAGGAGGATGAGGGGGATGAAGACGACGCAGCGCTGCAGTACATGATAGAACAGAGTCTCCTAGAGAGCAACAAGCAGAAGGAAGCCCACAGAGATGCCCCAGCACGAGGCGGCAGGAGGTCAGTGGGACATCTGCTCGGCCACAAACAAACGTGACCTCCAATGTAAAGGAAGTCAATCTGTGCTTTGCATTTTCCACTTAGACTCTTATTTCTTTGCAGCTCAGGGTCGGACTCCACAGACAGCAGTAGAATATTCACTGCTATCAGACAAGGTGAGGGGGAGGTGTGAGCGATTAACTGCTGTGATTTATTGCTAAAGGATGAAAATTATCCCCTTAAGAGTTCCTGAAAAAAACGTTCTCAACTGTCCCTCAGGACGAGAAACGTCCCCTCTCTAAAAACAGCTGTGAAAATAACAACCTTTTCTGCTTTAAATGAGTCAATGTTTTTTTTAGCAATTTCAGTCTGAAATATATATATACCAAATATGAATTATTTGGGGGAATTTTAACCCTTTGTTTGTTTACGTAACTCCACAGTATTTCAGTCAAAAAAAATACAAAAAGTCAAATCATTTCCATAAAATGCAATTCAAGGACAATTTGATCATTATTATTATTATTAGAGCCTCAGATGGGTCAATAATTAGCCGTAACAATGAATTTGAGGCATTCTTATTTTTTCTGCAGTGAGAGATTTTTGAATAGAAAACTCTCTTATTAGTTCCTGGGGACAAAACGCGTCTCCTTCCAAAAGAGTGCTGTAAAATATCATATATCAATATTTTATCCAACTTTAAATGATATACATTATGAAATACATATCTATATTTTTTAAGGATTTTTACCCTCTAAATGGTAAAAAAAACAAAACATCTGGACAAAAAAGGTCTTTAGGAACTCTTAAGGGTCAAAGACATACTTCACCCAAGAAATAATAAAATCGGTCATTATTCATTTGGACTTGACTGTATTGAACCCTGAAATTCAAATGTATTTTGAGGACCAGCGACTAGAAGATAATCAGTAACTTTCCATCTTTGGGTGAACTGTCGCTTCGAACAGGCAATGATACATTTTATGGATTGAGTTTTGTTGAGTTGGAGTGGCTGCAGCACGGGTGGCGGTTTGCCACAAAAATGGGCAAAAAAACCAAAAAAACCATCATCAACTTTGATCTTGAGCAGCTTTCAATGTCCTGCTGCCTGTTTATCTCAGGCAATGAGAAGCTGCTGAGGGAGCTGGGGAGCAGAGAGAAGGACAAGTTTGCGCAGGCTGACAGCAGAGGTTGGACTCCTCTTCACGAAGCGGCAGCTCAGAGCAACCAAACCATCCTGGAGCTCACATACAAAGGTTTGCACCGGCTTTGTGCCAAGATCAGGCCTGGGATGGGCATTAAATGAGAGTGTGACGCCTCCAGCTTCAGGTCCAGACTCGGTGGAGCGTCAGAGCCTCTGCGGTCAGACGCCGCTCTTCCTGGCAGCAGAGCGAGGCCTCGTGGAGAACGCCACCTTCCTCCTGCAGCACGGAGCCAAGCCGGACACCCAAGACCACGACCAGAACATGCCTCTGCTCGGAGGTAGACTGAGCCAGGCCTTTAAAACCTAACACTTAGCAGTTCCTTAAAAAAATGTTCTCAGTCGTCCCTCAGAAAGAAAGAAAACTTTCTGGGTTTTTTTTTTCACTTTTTCACTTTAAATGAGTAAATCAACTTCCGCCTGAAATATATATATCAAATATTAATGATTTGGGGGGATTTTAAGCTTCCAAATGCCAGTTTGTTTACGTAACTCCACAGTATTTTAATCGAAAAAAATACAAAAACGTAAGTAATTTCCATGAACTCCAATTCAAGGAGGATTTAAATATCATTATTATTAGATCCTCAGATGGGTCAATGATTAGCAGCAGCACTGACTTTGAGGCATTCTGACAGATTTTTAGAGCAACTATTAGTTCCTGGCGACAAAAAGCATCTCTTTCCGAAAGCCAGCTGTCAAAATATCACATTAATATTTTTTCCAACTTTAAACTAGTCACTCGAGTTAATCAGCTTCAGCCTGAAAGATACATATCAAATATCACATTTATTTTAGGGACCCTCTAAAGGGTCAAAAAACTCTTACGGGCTTATATCGGGTTTAAGACCTCTGTCAGAAGACTCAGCATCAGTGAAAATCTTGTTTCCCTGTGTCAAACCCACGCGATCCATCCTCTGTGACCAGCAATCCGCTCAAGCTGCGCCGACATGGTGAAGCTGCTGCTCCTGCACGGCTCCAGGGTGAACCAGAAGGGCTGCCACGGGCGCCGGCCCCTCCACGAGGCCGCGCACTTGGGGAAGACAGAGCTGGTGAGTCTGCTGCTGGAGCAAAGAGCGCAGCTGGACCCCCGCAGCAACTATGGCATCACGCCGCTGGCCCTGGCCGCCCAGGCAGGACACCTGGAGGTGGTGGAGGTTCTGCTGAAGAGAGGTGATAGCATGCATTTGATGTTAGCAATAACACAATCTTGTGAAGAAAGGACAGAAACAGACCAACTTTAAGATATTAATGGGATACATTGCTGATTTGCACTGGCATCGGCTGATTTGTGTGTCTTTTAATTCATTCTATGTGTTTACATTTATTTTATATTCTGTGTAATTTAGGTTTTAATTTCTTTTCTGTATTTTACTTTATTCTGTATTCTTATTTATCAACCTGTACAGCACTTTGGCTGACGGAGTTTGTTTTAGAAGCGCTATATAAAAAGAGTTGATTGGCCTGTAAAAGGGTTCTTATGGGTTCCACAGAGCTTGAGGGGTCCATAGTTGGTTTTTGGTTGTTGAAATTAATATCAAATATCAGAAAAAAAAAATGATATTTCGAAATGAAAGTGAAAAGTATGGATTGCTGTTCCGACCTTCCCCCCCACAGGAGGAGATGTCCTCTCCCAGGCGCACGATGAGGCGTCCATCCTGTACGAAGCTTCCGCCTCTGGAGACCCGGCCATCATCAGTCTGCTGCTGGAATACGGCGCAGACGCCAACACGGCCAGACACAGCGGACACATGCCGATCCACCGCGTGGCTCACAGAGGACACCTGCAGTAAATATTATTGTGCAAACTCATAGGTGGGAGGTGTGAAAGAAGTCATCATTTAGCAGGCAGAAACATCATAAAAACAACTACGCTGTTGAAAACATGTATCTTACAGTTTTTTCCCTCTGAAGGCGCCATTACGTAATAACCATTTGAGTAACTACACTTCCAGTCGTTTACTGTGTGTATTTGTGTGTGTTCTGCAGATCTCTGGAGCTGCTGATTCCAGTAACGTCTATGGAGGATGTGAAGGACAGTGGGATGAGTCCTTTGCACTCTGCTGCTGCAGGAGGGCACACACACTGCATCAAGGTGTGTGTTCTTGTCAGTTGCGTGTGAGCGAGAGATCCCGGAAAAATGCGTCTTCACATAAACCCTCCTAACTCCCATCAGGCATTGCTGGATGCAGGTTACGACCCCAACTACATGCTGCATCCTTGGCTTCGCCGAAGCTACGACGACGAGAGGAAGTCGGCCCTCTTCTTTGCCGTCTCCAATAGCGACCTGGCGTCGACCAGGCTGCTGCTGGAGGGCGGAGCCATGACCAACCAAGACCCGGTCAAGTGTCTGCAGGTATGTGTGTGTGTGTGTGTGTATCTCATAAACACATAAGTACTGCATCACATGTATTTGAATATACACCATATGAGAGATTTTTGAGCGATCACAGAGAACAGTTGACCCCGTTGCTGATCCACTGACTGTGTCTAAGGTCGCGCTGCGTTTGGGCAACTACGAGTTGATCGACTTGCTGCTGAGATTTGGAGCCAATGTCAACTACTTCTCCAGAGTTAACACCACACATTTCCCCTCAGCCTTGCAGTACGCCCTCAAAGACGAGGTAACCCCCACAAACGCGCTCCCCACTGAAAGACACTGCAGAACCACAGCTGTCTGACGCTTCTGTTTGGATTTGCGATCCTGCGCGACCCGCTGTGTCTATTAGGTGGTTCTCAGGATGCTGTGTAACTATGGTTACGAAGTAGAGCGCTGCTTTGACTGTCCCTATGGCAACGGTTCCCACATTCCTGATGACTACGAGGGATGGAGCAACACCGTGATCAAAGACACCATGGTAATGAGCAGCGATGAGAATATGGAGGAAAAAGACGCGGAGGCGATGACAGAGATATACATTCAGAGTGGTTAAAAAAAATTTAAATAAAAAGTTGTTTTATAAGAAAGGTTTGGTGCCACACCGTGAACCCGTCTGTTTGTCAGCGCAGTTCTGCGAGGTCATCACCGTCTCCTGGCTGAAACATCTGTCAGGTCGCGTCGTGCGAATCCTGTTGGACTACCTGGATCATGTGACCTTCTGCTCCAAGTTAAAGTCAGTCGTGATGGAGCAGCAGCAGTGGCCCGACATCTGCAGGCTGCAAGGTTAATGACAACACATTAACCTGCACATTCTGATGTTTTTACAACAAAACAATTATTATGACTGACTGGTATTTATATTTTTAAGTTCCGTCGACTACTTCCTGTTTTGCATGTTTGTGAAACTCTTGAAAACCTCTTTCCTGATGTGGAATTTAACGTTTCCATCCCCCTCTTCAGAGAACGCTTGCTCTCTGCAGCATCTGTGTCGCCTGAGGATTCGCCGATGCCTCGGCCGCCTTCGCCTCAGGTCGCCTGTCTTCATGAGTTTCCTTCCATTGCCAGAGCAACTGAAGAATTACATCCTGTACAGAGAGTATGACCTTTACGGCCAACAGAGCAACACTGCAGGGTGACAGTGATGATTCAATCCAAAAACAATCATATATATTTTTAAAACTGCATTTCTTTCCTGTGGCTGTAAACACTTTCTTGAGGGAAAGCTATTCAGAATACCAACAAATATCTTCCCATTTGATTCAAATATATTTTTGTAAGAATTTTAATACCAAATTTGACAAATGAAGTTTGTCTGACATAATTTTAATGAAATAAATGATTTAAAGAATACATGATTTATTCAACTGCTGTTTATCTTTTGATGCTGATACCAAACATTTTCATTACACATCGAAATTCAAATACTTTTACAGTTTAAGCTCTTTATATCGCTACAGCTGACAAAATTACCTCCTGTGATAACTCATTCTTTGGTTTGTTTAGATAGACCTCATGCAACGACTTCATGGTCCGACGAAAACAGAGAGAATCGGTTACGTACTGTTCTCCTGTTGCAATCATCATCATCATCATCATCATCATCTCAGTGCTTCTTAACTCTTTTGGTGCTGGATGATGAGAGTTCATGTAGAGTTTATAGGATCAAGTGTGTATCAAATCCCTTTCCAATGAAAGCTGCTGACTTGCCCAGCCGGGCTCGGCGGGTGTGACTCTCTCGTCAGTAAGTACAACATGAGCCCAAAAGCTTTTGGAAAGATTTAATCTCACTTACTGTCACTGTTCTAACAAACAGTCAAGATGATGTCAGATGTAGAAAATGCTGCTAAATGATTCCGATCAACCATCGAGGCTAATATTCATGAATAAATGT
This sequence comes from Mullus surmuletus, assembly GCA_903171835.1. Taxonomy (NCBI): domain Eukaryota; kingdom Metazoa; phylum Chordata; class Actinopteri; order Syngnathiformes; family Mullidae; genus Mullus; species Mullus surmuletus. The sequence goes on along the minus strand of CAESWR010001512.1, from coordinate 235,649 downwards.
CATGGTCTGAGAGGACAAATGGACCACTGCTTCAGACTCAGTGTTGACAGTAAATAGAATGTTTGACCATGTGGAAAACTCACCCAAACAAAGAGGATGTTCATGTGCATGCACTTTACCAGGTGAAGTGAAACAAATCAAAGGACTAATGACATCTGTTCTAACACACACACATTCAGAGGAGCTTCCCAGCAGAGCTACAAACCCGTAGCAGGTGCTGGGCTCAGTGAGCTGACCTCAGTCTGGATTACCTGCTGTGACATGACCTGTTTTTTTTTCTGTTGATACCCAATCGCTATTAGGCTGGAGCTGCGTCAGCAGCAAATAAAACAGACTTTACTTTGCTGAAATAATACTGCTTAATATTCTCCTGACATATCACACATCGTGTCTCTGAGTAGTTAATTTCTTTACATTTTTTTTACATTTAGGGGAGGGGGGGACACATGTAAAAGACAAAACATTTACCCACACCTGTGAGTAAAGGTACAATAAAAAAATAAATTATCACCTCGATAAACCAAAAATAAAATATTCATATTTGCTCTCTCTCATTCCAGCTCCTAAAGTTGAGTTCCTTTTGCTGACCAGCAGGGGGCGCTGCTGCGTCACAGCTGGCCTCTGGAACTCATTGAAGGAAGCATAAAAGGACAAATGCGATTGGTCAACAAAGTCGGATCAAACCAATCAAGAGGAGATAAAAAGGGGACATGTTCAGACATTGTGGCCAATTCTGTCGACAGTTACTGGATGCTGAAATGTATTTTTTATGCGTATGCATCATGACACATTTAAACTAGGGCTGGGCGACATCTCCAGATCTTTCTTCATCCATTTCCAGTGTTTTATAATGACCTAAGATTTCTGTTTACAGGCAAAAATGTTATTCAAAAATGAAAAATACTACTCATACTCACAAAATATTTTTTGTTTGACCATATCGCCCAGCCCTAACAGAAGAATGAACCTGATGGTATTCTATATTTCTGTTGGTGTCGACAAATCCCAGTAAATTCCACATATAAAAAACTGCATCTGGTGGGCACATCTGAAGGCTCTGAACCAGCAATATATATTTGACCTGTCAAGGGTTGCCCAAATTTAGCATACAACCGTATGAAAGAAAGCAGTAATATGTCCGATTAAACAGACAATACAGTAAATGCTATTTACACTCATAAATTTATAGTTGGCTTTGGACGTTTCATGGGATTTGCTTATAAGAACATAGAACATCATCAAATTCAATTCCTTTTGACAAGTTCCATCATGACAACAGACACAATTTGGAAAAGTGACCGTTATGCTTCCGAATTAGACAATAATCCAGTGGATGATTTCACAGGACACCAACTACTTACATTTTTGAATCAAGCCCTGAAACACAGACTTACAATGTTTTAGAAATCACCTATGTTTGCTCTGTAAAGCCTACTTCTATGATGCGATTTTCTGTTGCACCTTATTACCGTTCTCCCTGTGGGCCGTGCTGCTGTCTGCACTCCCGAAAGAAATGAAGTCGCCGTGTGTCATCCCCGTCTATTGCTTTAATTGATGCTTGGATAGGTTTGCGGTCGCGTTTCAAAGGTAACGCTACAAATGTGTTCACCTGTCCGAGTTTGGTTTCTGTTGAGGAGGAGGACTGGAGGGGGAAGTGGGAGGGGCAGCACAACTGATGGTAGTCATTTAGTTGTGGGGGGGGTTGTTCGGGTTAAGGGCTTGGGAATGCATCACGTCAATGAGGGTCCTCACAAGTATAGAAGTATGAAGTGTGTGCGCTGTGCAGAGCCTCCGATAGACAGACGGTTCTCCATATCAGCTTGAAGTTGCAGTATATCAGCTCCACTGTCCCACCTCCTGGCTGTTGCTATAGTAACTGTTCGACTGTAGTATGCCCATGTTGCCATGGTGATGTTCTCGAGAACCCTGTTCCATATTTACAGCCAAGACGTCCCAGCTCCTGAGAACACCGCAGCGTGACCTGTACTGACTTTACCACCTGAACTAACTACTGACAAGCTGTGTGTGCGTATTTCTGTGTGTCTGAGTGTGTGTGTGTGTGAGTGTGTGTGTATATGTTTTGGAGTGTGTATTGGCGGCTATGGCAGGTTGTCTTCCCGCAGGCTCTCCAGGATCTGGATCAGACTCTCCAGTCCGAACACGTATCCCCTGTCCGGCCCGTCGTGCACTGCTGTGTCGCCGCGGAAACCCTTGAAGGTGGAGTGAGCGAAGTCGATCATACGAACATCCACCAGGGGGGGCTGCTGTGGTGGGGGAGCTGAAGGTGATGTGAAGGGGTTTAAACTGGGGGCGGGGGAGGAGGAGTCTGGATGGGGGTGAGGCGGGAGGAAGGAGTGGCAGTCTGACTTGGTGGGCGGGGCCTGCGGGGGAGGGTGCGGGGAGGGGGAGGGCGGGACCATCAGTCCAGGCCCCTGAGAGGACAATGGCCCCGGGTCTGCCTTCTGGATCATGTCCGTTTCACAGGGAGTGTCGGGGGTGGGGGGCGCCAGGGGCCCTGGGGCACAGTGCGGCTCTGCGGCGGCCACAGGGTTCTTCTGCCAGGATGGGGGCTGCCCAGAGCAGACGACTGAAGGACCCTCCGGATTCTGTCAGCAAATGAAAAAAAAAATCCAGTCAGGATCCCACATCGACACTATTCACTGCCGGCAAATTCAGTTAGCTGGAATTTGGCACAATCTATATCTCCCAGGATTTTGTAAAGCCTTTATATTTTCACGTGCATCATTTTTATTTTTCTTCTTTGGCGGCGCTGGTGAAGACGCAATGCATGATATCCACCACTCGTGAATGACCATCTGATGGTCACTACTTTTTGCCATGCTTTATGGGAAATTTTGAGTCGCCTATATCGGGCATTGAATTTGATCACTAAGGTTTCTGGACAAATGTGCGGTTTTTTTAACCTGGCCTCACCTTTCCCTCATAGATGATGAGCAGTGAAGACGAGTAGAAGCGATAGGAAGCCTGCCTCTCCAGCACCGCCTTCAGGCTGCGAAGCTTATTCAGGATTGGCTCAAAGAGGTCCTGCCTCAGGCCCTTTCCGTTGTGCATGTACTGGTAGAGGGCCTGGCGGAAGCCTTCGATTGACAGGCCGCGGCCGTAGTACTTGTTCCTGCAGAGGTAGTGACCCGTGTTCAGCTGGTACACCTACGAAAAGCAGACAAGACGAGATGATCCCTCTCATTCATGCTCAGTGCAAAGTCATTTCACTCTTCAATCCCATTTATTACAATGTGTTACAATTTATACACACACGCTGATCTTACAAAATGATTTCCAATTTCAACCACATTTCCAGTGATTATCCATTTTTCTGGACTGTCATGGACTTTTGTGCTTGATATGTGCAGCGGTTCTACCTGCATGCCACACACTCTGACTCCCAGCGTTGCTGATGTGCTCTGTTCACATTTCTTCATCTGCCTGGCTGCTTTCTCCTCGGAGGCGTCATCGCCATGCTGCCTGGTGCCCATCTTCAAGTCCAGGATGCAGGGGTAAGAGAAGTGGTGAACCACATTCTCCAACAACAGGAACTCTGAAACACTGCAATTAAGGAGGCAATTTGTGCTTTGCAAACCGTGGCAGATCTCTAACCAGCTCAGAGATTTTCCAGCCCGAAATGGAGATGGAGGGATACAACAGCTTAGTGACAACTGGGCAGCTCTGTGGAAATTAATAGACTACTGACATTATCACAACATCTGCCGGAAATTTTAAAGTTTGCAATATTCATGGCAGAGAAGGTTCAAACATGTGACCAAATACTGAAGTGAAGGGAGAGGATGAGAAGAATGAGTAAATGAAAGTCTAAATGATGGCCCATTTATAGACACAACCAGCTGCAAGCTTGATTGTGAAAATTGTGGCTGTGCTTTGTCACACATAAAAATGCCATGATTTTCTCCTGCCATGCCGCCCCCCCCATGATACAATCTTTAATTAATTCTATTTCATACAGAAATGGGTTGAAAACAGCTCTACCCTGAAAGCTTGACGAGCAAATCCTATCAGCTACGTGAAGCACTCTTTGCGTCAGTAATGTTTATGCTCTGTGTATTTGCTCCGTGGTAATATAATATGGAAAAACTGCCCACAGTACAGACTAGACGCCCTGTTGAATCTGATTTCAGCCAGGACAAATGGGTATAGCCGCACGTCCAGGCAGCTGCAGCCTGCTCTCTTTGAAAGTGGAGATCAAAATATGACCTATGACATGATAACCTCACACACTCGACTCTTCACCTCATTCCATTCCCACCCTCTTCTCCACAACAACATCTGGGTGTGTATTTTGAATGACAATAGAAGATCTATCTATCCATGTATCTATCTCTCTATCTATCTATGTATCCATCTATCCATCTCACCTTATCACACACCCATTCTGATCTTAAACAGACCACCAGTCCCTGCACTAAGATGTACTTCATCTACTTCCTTTCTACATTTCTTCTGTAAATATTACATTCCCTCAGGAAATTCTACATTTCCTGTTTTTATATCTAAGCAGAGACTCAACAACATTTTGTGATGCGTGCATATCTATCTATCTATCTATCTATCTAGCTATCTATCTATCTATCCAATTTCTAACAGCTTCTCTGAGACATTGGAGTGGCGACTCAAATGTATACACTTTATTTTTCATCATAGAAGGAGCCAAATCTCTGTCTTCTTAATGATTTTCTACAATAAGTTCATGCTAATGTGCAAGCCACACTTTCCTGAGGCATTCTTATGGAATCAAGGCTTTGAGATTATTTCTGAATATCATTTCACACACTGAAAATCCGACTGATTCCCGCCTCGGCGGATGTGTTTGTCTGGAGAAGGATACTGAAGAGCTTGCGGTCCTTCGACTCAGACCTCATGCGGCTGAGCTGCTGTTTGTGGCATCGGAGGCTCCAGGGGTTGTGGCTGATCTTCTCCGAACTCAAACCACTGTTCCAGTCCAGCATCTGGAAGGGGACGTCCGAGTGTATCTTTGGGTCAAGCCTGGGACTCTTCAGCTCTCCGAGACTGCTGTGAAAAGTGATCAGTGAAGATTGATTGAGAAATATGAGTCTGAATAACTGAATATTTTATTTTTTAATATTTTATATAGGAGATATTAGATGCAGTGATTTCCGATATTTTTTTGCTGATATCGAACCGATATCCGATTTCTACTTAACTTCATTCTTTTGTCATTTTCTAGTACTGAAGATGTGACTCTTACTTATCAGAGGCGTCTGTGTCGTGCGCCTCCCTCCTGTCCGGCCGCTCCTCCTTGTGATCCGAGGACGACGACGAGCGATGGAGGCTGCGGCGGGAGTGCTTCCTCCTGGGCTGCTCCCTCTCGGGAGGCTCACGCTCCTCATGATCTCCGGCCCCCCCCTCCATGTTGCTCTCCCCGTATGGGTAAGCCACCAGGTTGATGTAGCCGTCGGAGTCGCCTTCGAAACACACCAGCACCACTCCTAACGAGATGGAACACAGTACGGACGGGATGTTTAGAAATTGAGACATAGGGAAAACTCATCCCTCTTGTCAAGCTCTGCAGCAGAGAGATGACAGTTTGGAGAGTGAAGACTCAGCTTGTAAATACGAAAGACTGGATGAAAAAAACAGTCCTCACAGATTCTCTCAGGTCTTAGTCATCGGGACTCAAGACAAATCCAGCCTGGTCCAAACTATTTTGAGTCTAGCCAAGTCTGGTAGGATCATGTTATGATGCCACAATACCAAAAAACACGGATCAGTAGGGCTGGGCACCCCTCAGGTATCAACCAAAACAACCCAGTACCAAGTAGTATCGAAACTGCGCCTGTCAAACAATACTGGCAATTGGTTGTCCAGATCTAGAAAATAATTCTATGGTATGCGTCATGGTTGTGATGTTAAAAATGACACAGTCCAACTAATACTCTATTGTACAGCTTTGAAGTAATTTGAGCACTTTCAAAATGTATGTGTAAAATCTTTTGAATGGGGAGGAGTGGTGACTTGTGCACAAGTGATTGCTTTCTCTTTGCATCATTAATATTGAATGAAGTAACAAAAAGTATCAAATGAAGTACTCAATTTTTATCAGTATCCTTTCAAGGGTATTGGTAAATGAAAAAAAATAGCATTTTTTTAAACGATACCCAGCCCTACGAATCAGTCAATGTATCTTTCTTGCTGAATCCATAAGAATTAGAGTGCCCCCACCCCCCCTTTCCAGAAAAGATGTATTAGGAATTCAATTTAACAGTTTATAGAGATTCAGCAATGAGGCTGGGATGTCAGAGAATGTTTTTATTTCAGTTTTAAACTTTATTTTTAGCTGTCCAAACAATAGAGCCCATTATCTTTGCTAAGTGTGCTGCTGAACATCCTCCCTGTTTGCCCAAATTGAATTGTGTCATCATGACTCCGCTGAACAGTGGAGACAAAAGTACACGCATGAGGTCCTGTCTCATGGAGTCAGATGTTCTGCTCGTTCCGCAAAGTTCTTTACTACTTCCACACCCACAACAGAAGGGGAGATTTAATCTAATAATGTCAAACAATTTGTGTGTGAAACAACCTTGACAGATTCAGAAAAGACGTCCCCCCCCCGGCAGCTGCCTGTCTGCTGTTATTTAATCAGCAGGACAATGGTAGTGGGCAGAGATCCAGAGCTAAATATAGACTCCTTATGGACCACTGTTGTCATGGCACTGGGACCAACAACACTACATCGGGCTAACTGGTAAGAAATCAGCAGTACCAGAACATATAAGGCTATGTGCTCAGGTACTCAGTCTTCTACGTCCTCACGGTTACCAGTACGAGACACACCAACGATGGTATTAAGTGGCATATAAATACAAACCAACGCCACATCACAATAACAATGTTAGCATGATGGTGTATAGTGGGTGTATGTTTATTACACCTATATATGTTTGCCTTGTTCTTCACCATTCTCATCCCACATGTCAGCATTTTAACATTTGCTTAGTAAAAACCTAATACAAATATATATAGCTAGTGCTAGGCATTGTCGGACAGAACAACCACACCCGACTGTCTCGAAGCAAGTTCCCTGGCAAATCTGTTTCATAGCAGACTCTCTGACGTCAAAGAGAGACCAATAGATACATAATAGATAAAGACTGCATTCGATTTTGTGTTTTTCAGTGTCAGTCCTTTAGTGTTGTATATGTTGGCTCACAAGTAAATGGAAGAGTGGGATTGTTAATGCCATTAGTTACACCTGATAGTCAAAATGTCTGCTGCGAGAGAGATGCGATTGGTTCCCCTCCATCCCCTGTTAAGATGCCTCTTCATTTCCTCTGTGCGGCGGCTGTCACAGTGTGTTTAAGTCTACAGTAAAGCACGGGCAAGTAGAAGCCATTACAGCAATGTGCCAAAAAGTGTGACAGAAAGCAGAGCAGCTAAACAACTTGACTTCCATTAAACATACGTACTTCCTTTCTTCAGGTCTGTCTGCTCCTCTAGAGCAACATTCAGGGGTCACTAAAATGATCTAGAATATTTGCTTGGATGCTTGGTTTGAAAGGTTTGACTGTGTCATGAAGAAATAGACAAAAGGACATTGTAGTATTGCAACTAGTCTACTAATATATATTGAAAAGATCACCAGGTACTGCACACAAACCCACTCTCTCTCCTCTGTCTTATCTTATTATCCATGCAATATTTCAGGGTAAATCACTCTAGCTCTAAGAAACATGGTTTGCATGCAGAATTTCTATTCAAAGCATTTGTAATCGTTCAGTGAATGATATAATCTGTGCAAAGAAAAAAATGTGTGGCGTTTTATTATAAATTATGTGTTTGTTTTATTGACCCTGGCTAGCTTTTTTATCTGAAAGCTATGTATATAACTCCAGACAGGAATGTGCTTGACATACGAAACTAGCTTCCCTAAATTGTCAAGGGTGCTGGACGTGCTGGAGCTGTTCCCTGGTCTCTATGTGCAATGCATCTTAATAACTAACACTTTCAACCTTTAACCCTTTTGTTTAAATAAAGAATATCAAATAGTAGGGATAGTTATACCTGCAAGACATTGGAAGGACCAGCCTTTTAATTCAGTATCATGCGACACTAAGCTGAGTAGTAACCACAAACCCTCCAGTTACGATAGACTGACACCGACCAACTCAAGCCAACTGTAATGCCTTGACAACCCGTTCTGTGATTGAGATGTGGAGCGTGGGGAGAGTTTGACGAATGAATTTGCCAAAAATCAATCTGGCATTCATCATCTGTGCTAACCTTTGTACTCTGGAGTGAACTCCTTCATCTCTGGAGGCAGAGATTCGTAGAAGCGCTGCTCTCTGCTGATCAAAGGCTTGCACACTGTGTGGTCATCATAGCGCATCATACTGGTGTGACCCCCCACCTGCAAGCACAAGGTCACACACGAAACTCATAACAGAAAACAGGACAAACATAAAAGAAAAAACTGTGATTGCTTCATCCTCCGGTTTATAAAAGTTTATCTCTCTTTTAGAAACTGATGGCAGCAATATACAACACAAAATATAAACTAGACCATTCTGACTAATTGAGGGCTTGCCTAAGGGTGCTTTGATAATTAGAGAGAGGATTGAGGTTTCAACCACCAACTCTGCTTTTATTAGATGGATCCAAAAATACAATAGGGCATTTTTTCCTACCTTTACTCCAGTCTCTCTGACACACATATGCCACTCCTACTCACCTGATGTATGAAGGGCTCCAATGGAACACCTCCTCCTCGAGATCGAAATGAACCCCCTCCCCCTGGCCCCGCCCCCAGTATCTTGCTATCCATGTTGTTGGTGTGAGGGAGGCACATGGCTCCTGGCGGACGCGCCGCGCCTCCTCCTGCAGAAAAGAGGAGGATGTCAGAGATGGTTTTGATGATTATTATGTATGAAGTACAGTGATTTGTTCCACCAACTCTGTAATTAATCACGCTGCTCTTACCCTGGGCATGGGTTCTGGTGTGCAGTGACGGGGAGGGGGGGGCACAGGGCACCACGGGCTGCTGGGAGCGCACGCCGGCCCCAGGGGGAGGCGGCGCCAGACCGAAAAACCACCTCGCAAAGCCTTCGATCAGAGCACTCCAATCCACCGCCGGCAGGACAGAGACCCAATCAGGACAGGGGGCGGGGGGGCAGAGCTCAGGGGAGAGCAGTAGAAGCAGGGTGTCTCACTTCCTGTGTCACTTCCTGTGAGGGGAGGAAAACACATGACATTTCATACCATTTTTATCCTTTTTTGGCCACTTAGCAGTAAAACAAGTCCACAAAAAAAACAAAAACAAAAAAAAAAACCTATGACCTGAAAAGGGTGCTCTGACTGGCACTTCGTGGTTCAAAACTCTAGCGCCACAATTTAATCCCCAGATGTTCCATTTACACTGATGCTTCCATCCAATTTCATTTTCAAAAGATCCCCAACTACTGTATATGACAAAATATTCATAGATTCAGGCATCATTTCCCGATGAGCAGGCAGCACAGGCTTTTGCAAATATAATTATCAACACAGCAGAATCAAAGCCGATCTGTTGCTGAGTAACATCCAAAAAATGAAAAACAATTGTGAGTGATTAGCATTTGAAACAATGACATCGGCGACCATAACAATGGAGTAGGAGACCGGGCATTTTTCCCCCCCCAATTACCACATCCGATAGCTAGCTGCAGACAAATGTCATAGTTTACAATGCATTATCCAAAGTATGAAAGAGATTATGGTCTCGGCTTTGATCCAATTATTCGACAAAATGTTCTAGAAAATTATCTTCATGTTTAGTTTGTTTCCATTTTAACATATTACTTTTATTTGAGACGGCTTCGTCATCCTATAAACTGGGGCAGGTCTGCATAAACGTTGTTCTACCTGACATTTATCTCCTCAAAGCCCACAACTTTTCCAGCACTGAGGTTGTTATATGGATTTAATTCAGGCGGTGGTCTTAAATCCATATACCACAGTACATGACGAGGCACAATCTTCTTATCCCCAGTTTAATATGGAACCTGCCAAGTGCTCCAACGTCAGCTGTGCACTGAGTCTGGGTTTGTGCTGAGCCCATCTTCAGGTTGAAGTCATAATCTCAAACTTTTTCTGTCATTTCCTTCTGTCACTCATTTTATCCCCTCATCTCTGAGAGGTTATGTGTTGGATTTTATCATATGGGGATCCTTTATTTACCTCAGCTGCGGGGGCCGTTATTGGGGGCAGGGTTTTATTGGAGCAAAGCTTTTATTTCCTTCTGTTTGTATACTATTATTTACTATAAGCTCCTCGTGGAGCACACAGACATATTGTGTAAATAAAACTGCAAAGGACCGCTGGCACATCCTTTTTCAATTTTTTCCCCCTCACCCTGGCTTAGTTTAAATCCAAGGTATGTACACACATACCACACATGGACAAACCCTTACACCAGTTCACATTTTGTTCGATTTGCATGTTGCAAATGCATGTTTACATTCAATCTGCTTTGTGAAAGATTTTCAAATTATTTGTTTAACTTTCATAAGTGCAATGGTTTGTTTTGCAAATCACTCCCTTTCTCCCTGCCCTTTAAAAAACAAAAAACAAAAAAAGAAACTCTTCCCTCTTTCCAATCTAGAGTGTTTCCTCTATAATTTCATCAAGCATGTCAAAACTGCCCCACTCTGACTCATTGCCTTCCGGTGGACAAGAGAAAGGAGAGATGGGAGAGAAAAAAGAATATGGAAACAACGTCAACGATTACTGAAAGAGGGAAGCAGGCGTCTCTGTGACAGAGCCTGACACAGCCTGTCTGTGTGTTTCTCAATGCCTCCTCAGCATTTGAGGCTGCATGGCATGCTGGGGATTCAGAATCATGGTGAAACTCTGAAATGGCTCTCATACTGTATCTGACACAAGACAGGAACCCTGGCCTGGTTACCTCTGACATTCATCACCTCATGATATTTCAACTTGCCATTCAGACTCAGGAAAACACTTGTAGTTGGAATGAGTTTTTTAAGTTTTCTATATAATATGCCTCTTTAGTCTTCACTATCTTGTGAGAGCATATTTTATTTCCTACAAATCCCTTGACTGAGGATAAGTAGTTGGAATTCAATAGATTCTGCACAGCAAAGGTGGACTCCACAAAACATAATTAAAAGAACTATATGTGGAGCGGTAATTACAGCATTCAAATACTGTAACCGAGTGGCTACAGTGTACAACACAGGGTGGATTAACCTACAAAGCCGAGGAACACTCCTCTATTACAGTACGAAAGTACTAAAATTAGCATGGCACTTGAAAAACAAGAAGTTGTTTTCAATCCTTAAGCCTAAATAGCTTTCCATTAAAAATGTCAAAATTAAGGTGGAAATCATTCAGTTTAAAGTTTTGTGCACGTTTTCTTTAACCATTTGGATTTGAATTTTATTTTGATGTCATTAGATTTACAAATTGCAACTAATAGAATAAAGTGCAGGATGCAGCAACAGACAAGTTGGATAAATGAAGGCAACAGATGCTAGCTCAGACATAAATACCATCAGCATCCAGTAATTCATGAAGCAAAAAAAACTGCAGCATAATTGTTGTAAAACAACACAACAAAACATAACATGACAGCAACAAGATAAAACAAACATTCTCTCTTATCATGGCGCATTTTATGACGATGTTAATTAAGAAACAGAGAGTTATCAAGTCAAGATCCAAGCATGACCGAGTATGAGCATCAGATGCAGGCTGGACATGCACATGTGCAAGCACGCACACACACAAACACTCACACACATACATGCAGAGAGAGTAAACAGCATTTCCCATGAGAAATGGATTCCAATGTTAGCAGCACAAAAGTGAACATCAGGCCACATCTGTTCGTTTCTGGCATTAATGAAATCACTGCGATGTTCAATGACTTCTAACAATCCACTGCACTAACGCACACACTGTTCTACACTCACAAAATTAGTACTTACAGTATACTGCTGAACAAGTTGAACAAGTCTTTTATGTACAGAGAAGTAATATAGAGTATGTATCCTGCCAAGGCACTTAATTGAAGTGTTAATGGATTTTAAAATAATAATATCCAAAAAAATCTGATTCACCGATAATCAATTACAATAGGGGTGGGGGGTTTGTTGCACACAGTAGATGGCTAGTGTAAACCCTCTATAAAGTGGTCTTGTTCTGTTAGTGGATCTATATGCGTCTCTCCACTGAATTCCTGCCACACAGACAACAGGTGTGTGTTTCCAGCAGGCAGCGACCTGTAGGCAGCGTGATGCAGGGGGGCTTGGAATAGGCTGGTGAAGGGCAAAGTCAAGGGCAGTTTGGCCTCTCCTCTATCCAATACACTATCACCCCTCCTCCCTTTGGTTCCCTCATCCCTGTCCCCAAATCCCCACATTCCCCTTAGTAAATTCCCCTCTCTACTGGGGCAGGGTAACACCATTGAGCCATGGTTATTGTTTTTACAAAAGTCCCTCATTTCTGACAGAATCTCATAATTGGTGTGGAAATACAATACGATTTGAAATCGATATTGGGAGAAAAATAACCAATCAAGGTAGAGTGGACTCTCTAAGTTCTAAATGAAGCTGTGGGTGGCAATGAAGTTGGTCTGTAATGCAAACAAACAAGTAAGCAAAGACAACTCGGTTGCTAATCGGCCTCC